>CM077819.1:30936835-31176835 GCA_039764185.1 Tamarix austromongolica
GGAGGAGGAGGAGGAGGAGGAGGAGGAGGAAGAAGAAGAAGAAGAAGAAGAAGAAGAAGATTCCAATTGGCTAAATGATAGTGGTTGTGGTGGATCTACTATGATGGTGGTTGTGAGTAAAGGAGAAAGGAGGAGGAGGTTGGTGGCTCATGAGCAAGCTAAATGAAGCCAAGAAGGGCATGGGGAAAGGAGAATAAGGTAAATAGGGAGAATGTGATGTGTGGTTTTTTGGTTGTGGAAATGCAGATGATGTGCATGCAGGCACTACCCCAAAAAGTAGTTTTAATAACGGTTATTTTACAGTTTTAATAACGGTTTTCAACCGTTATTAAAACGCCCGTTATTAAATCTTTAATAACGGTTCATAACCGTTATCAAAAATATAAAAAAACCCGCCAATATGAGCATAAAATGCATTTTTAATAACGGTTTTTGAGAAAAACCGTTGTTAAAAAGAGGATTTTAATAACGGTTCTGAAGAAAATCGTTATTAAAATGTAGGTTTTAATAACGGTTCTTATGAAAACCGTTATTAAAATACCAGAGTTTTAACAACGGTTCTTATGAAAACCGTTATTAAAATACCAGAGTTTTAATAACGGTTTTAGAAGAACCGTTATTAAAACCTACCTTTTAATAACGGTTTTCATCGGAACCGTTATTAAAACCTACCTTTTAATAACGGTTTTCTTCAAAACCGTTATTAAAACTTCAGTTTTTTTTTTAGTTTTTGCAGTTTTGTTCCTGCCCACATACACAGTTGTATGTTCAAATAATTACCAAATCTGCATTGTAAAACAACATCAATTGATAACATATATATCTGCAATCACACCATAATTTCATTCAATCCCTTGTTAATACACCGGACATATATACTCAAGAATCAAAATTAGTAGGCATACCACAACTTGGTAGCTCTACACACCAAAGCAAAATGTTTATAAATCTAGCTTAATTACAAGACTTAAAGACATAGACAAAATACAAGCCTGCAGAACATATATGCATGTAGAATATATATATAGATCTCTACCTAATACCGAATGAATGAGTGCACATGCTTGGCCCATTGCTCTCTCACTTCATCAATTTCTTCAACACTGTATTGCTGGCCTTGTGCATAATCATCGGTGAAAAACTACAAATCCCAAGTTTTGATTAATATATAGTTAGCACTTACGTCAAGTATCAAACATATATGTCATGATTCATTAATAGAAAAATATCGAAAAGAAAACATACATGGCTTGGATCTATGTTGACCGATCTATTTTGGACTATCAGATCCATTGATCTACATACATAGTATCCACAATCTTTGTCGTTTTGCTGTTGTGGACACTGTCATATAAATTCAGTTAGCTCTCTAACTATTAGATATTAATTTTAATTAAAATAAAATACGAAATAGTTGCCTTCCTACTTACTATGACAGGCTCGTATTGAACATTCTTTGGGTCTGGGACACCATTCCCACCTCTCCTTTGATACGCTGTCCGTAGTGCCCTAATAAATAGAGTTGGATACACAATATTGTAAGTACGCATATATACCTCAAATAATGAAAGCTAGCTAGACAAATATATGTATAAATAAGCTAATGAAGTAAGAAGTGAAAAGTATACTAACATGTCGATAAATTCCTTCCCACCACGACGAGCGACTTCAAAAGGCACGTCATAGGTTTGAAGGGAATCAAACACATAGACTTTATTAAGATCAGGTCGGACGGCGTACAAAACCCAATGTTCACTTGTGAGGTGAGGAATGAGATAGAGCTTGTTGTGTCCCTCAATCAAAATGCGATCCGCTAAATAGTTTATGTGCCTACCCTCTCTTATTGTACTACCGTCAGCTATGTAGTATGGGCACACAAACACAATAGAGGACAGCATTCCCTCCATCGCAGCTCGAGTAGCTACCAACCTATGGACAACAAAACAATGCATATTTGTTAATAAATAATAACTCATATAAGTGGTCATAAAAATTCCAATTGTATAAGTTAAGAGTACTAAAATCTCAAAATGAAATTATACTTACGTGACATAGACGGCGACACTTATGGTTGACATCCATTCTTGATTATAAATGTCGCTTATGTCAGCCGTCGATACCATGTAAGTAGCATCGTCCCTCCCAACATACTCAGGACGACAATCAATGAAAATATAATTGTCTCTGAGGTAGTTTTGGGCATAAAAATATAATATAGCTAATGCTGGTGGAGGTTGGCTTTGCTGATCTGAAGAAGGAATCTTTTGTGGGGCAACTGATTTTCAGATTTAGCTCTCTTTCCTTTAGCAGCGCCCTTTTTTGTGTTGCTCGTTCTGCTAGTACCTCTCTTGGTTTTACTAGCAGAAGCAGTCTTCTTTTTTGATTCCTTAATTGATAATATTAAACAAAATATATATTGAGCATATAAATATATATATATGAAAAAGGTATATATAGTGTAACTACTAAACAAGGTCTAATGAACATGTCAAATGTCAATACCTCTTCAGTAGTGAGACGTATTTGATCCGCAGGCCAAGCCACAAAGCTTCCATGAGCTTCTAGTACTGTGGTTGCCTCATCGCCCTCATTATAACAAGGCAAGTGTGCACTGCCAATGATTGGAGTGTCAATACTCACCGGCCTTGTATTTAGGGCTAAATTGTACCCGTGGATTGTCTGCGTTTCAATACTGTGACTAATGCGGACCCTTCCTTTCGCCAAAATTGTTGAAAGGTCATTCGCTAATAAGTCACATTTATGCAAACCCTAAACAAAAATATTACACATTATTAATAATTTATTACACCGAATACATTTAATAACAATTCATAGTTTGTAATGCTTACCTCGGAAGAGTAGAAAGAAATGCATCAGCTTCACAACTATCTCTGACGCTATTTACATTAGGTATGTGAAGCTGATCATGGTCTACTGAATCGGATGGCTTATACCCTTGAGATTTAATAAATGACAACTCTTGCTCCATTGTTGCCATCCGTTCAAATGCCACGTTCAATTTTTGGGTGAGGATGGCGACTTGCTCATTAGTGCTACGAGAACCACGAGATCGACCACATATGCTCGTTCTCGTAACACCCAATCCAATGCCCCTGTGTCTTCCAGGGTGTTCTACAATTCCTGTAGCCTGGGCCACAATGCTATATTGGTCCACCTCCTCACCTTCTGACGTTTCAAGTTCGTCCTATAACTTTAACTTATAGGAATAAGCATAATATAATAGTTTTCTATAAGAAAACTAAGCAGGGTTCTAGATATCTACAAACTTACAATTTTTTTGGCTGCAACATCAACATATTCATTAATATATCCATCTCTTGTTGCTCTAGCCTTCTTCCATAATGTACCAATATTGATGGACGAGGTACATGGGTCCAAGTCTTGGGCTAGGAGCTACAAATCAAAAATATTCTTAATTAAGAATATTATTATAAAATTCAACATTTACATGTAAATAGATAATGACAAAATGCATACCAACTCCTCTTCAAGGCCCGCATAGCCTTTGCGAGCCATATTATGCCGATATTTATTTTGCTTGGCAATCTCTTTATTTTGGGTACTTTTTTCCTATGTGACAAGCCAAAACATAATGACATGGTTATTTCAATATTAAGCATAATACTGGGATTGATACAAAAAAGTTTAATTGTTATCTAACAAGTACCTTAAAATCCACCGTTAGACGATAAGCAATGAATTGGTTCCAACTTTCTTGATCGATGAAACCGTATCGTTTGGGTGGGTTCTGTCGTACAGAACCATCCTTCTTTCTATACATTTTTCTACGAGCTAAATATGACCTAAATGTTCTTAGACGCTCCCCACAATGTCTAAGAAGCCATTTCTTCCTACTCTCTGGGACATTGAACACTTTTCTGCAAAATAAGACATGTAGATGTATACCGATGATAATGTAATAAAATTAATAACATTTGACATACAAAAATGATTACATAAAATAGCATATTTACCGTGATTTCCTGCCAAATATGCTCCTTATGACCCTATGGAACCTGCTTCCAATTATTATAGGAGATAGGAACACGGTTACGGGTCACAAGGGAAATGTAGGTCAAGAACATATCTGCGTAAGGGCCGATGGGAAGATTGTAAGTATTCCATCCCAACTCGACTACTTCTCCTCTATTCCTCATGTCTACGATAATTCTCATAATCGTAGGTCCCCTCTTCCCTTCTTCATCACTGCTATCCCTATCAATGTTTTTGTTGGCCATATCTCTACAAAAAATAAATAAATAAATTATGTTAGAATGTTATGTATTGAGCATAATAATGTACCATTATATTATCGATACGAATCATGCTTAGAAAGAATTAATCTCAAATGTATCATGTTATTCTATATATATATATACGAATCATGTTAACACGTTTCCAAAAAGATATTAATACTAACCCTAACCCTAATTAACCCTAATTAACCATAATAAACGATAAACCCTAACCCTAACCCTAGCTAATTAACCATAATTTATTATAATAAAACCTAACCCTAAACCACAAAAAAAAACCTAATCCCTAAACCTAGCTAAATGTAATTAAAGCATAATATATAAATCATATTATTAATTATTATTATTATTATTATTATTATTATTATTATTATTATTATTATTATTCTTATCATACACAATTATTTCTCTCTATTTAATTAATCTCAAATGTATCATGCTATTCTATATATATATATATATATACGAATCATGTTAACACGTTTCCAAAAAGATATTAATACTAACCCTAACCCTAATTAACCCTAATTAACCATAATAAACGATAAACCCTAACCCTAACCCTAGCTAATTAACCATAATTTATTATAATAAAACCTAACCCTAAACCACAAAAAAAACCTAATCCCTAAACCTAGCTAAATGTAATTAAAGCATAATATATAAATCATATTATTAATAATTATTATTATTATTATTATTATTATTATCATACACAATTATTTCTCTCTATTTAATTATTCACTTTTATATATTCCTTATTCTCTATATCTATTTAATCCTCATCAAATAGCAATCATTAACATATGCATATATAAAATATATTTGCATTTCATTATATGACATTTCCTATATCTTATTGCTAGTGATCTCCTATACTTATTAATGAAAATATGTGTGTGTGTGTGTGTGTGTGTGTATATATATAGTTTTTATGAGTGAAAATGTATATAATTCTACACTCACATTCATATTATATATATATATATATATATATATATATATATATATATGTAAAGGTCTCGGCCAACACATGCATTTGTTAATATATAACAATAACGCAACAAATTCAACAAAAAACAGCAAAATTTTCAGCCAATACATTAAACAACCCATTTTCGAACGACAAACCACAATCTTTCAATAACAAACAAACGAAACCCTGTACCAACATGCATGCATTTATATATATATATATATACATATATAAGTAGATAAAATGTTACGAGAAGAAGAACAAACACATACATAAAGTGAGCTAGCTACAAACACAACGGTGAGAATGTTGAGAGAGGCAAGGGCTTCAAACACGACAGAGGATGGTGCAAGTGCTAGCTAGCTTCGGAACAATGACAGCACGCATATGTAGAGCCGGCAATGGCGGAGGCGTGGTGGAGAGTTGGCGGTGCGAGGGTTTCCTTTACTTGAGAGGAGCCGGTGTGGTCGTGCGAGGGTTTGCAAGGAGAAGGAGAGCAAGAGAACGAAGGTGTAGAGAGTCTGAAAATTTTGGCACGAAACAGAACTGAACGAAATATAAGTTTGATTTTGGGGTTTTAATAACGGTTTCTGAAAGAACCGTTATTAAAAGATTCTGACTTTTGACAACGGTTCTAATATAAACCGTTATTAAATATACTTTTAATAACGGTTTACCTGAAACCGTTATTAAAACATCCGTCCAAATTTTAACGTTGCCCTTTTAATAACGGTTTTTAAATAGAACCGTTATCAAAACTTCCCGCCAATTAATTTCCACGCGTTTGACAACGGTTTTCGAACTACCATTATTAATGTCCCGTTATTATAACCCGTTTTCGTAGTAGTGAGGGGAGGGTGGTGGTGGGTGGGTGTGCGGTTGTTGGCTAGAGGGTGTTGCTAGGTGGTTGTGTGGGCTAGGAAAAATTTAGATGTTGGCTTTGTTTAGTTGAGGGAAGGCTGGTATCAAGAGAAGGAGTTGGGTATGAGTTGTGTTTGGTTGAGGAAAATCCATAGAGGAAAGGAGGGTTGTGCGATCGGGGGAGTTGGGTTGAATAGAAGTGCTCATGTGTCTGTATGTATATATTTACATGTAGGGTGAGTGGAGTGAGGGTCATGTTGATGGGGTATGGTTTGGTAGAGGGTGAGGGGTGAGGGGTGAGGGGTGAGGGGTATGGGCGTTGTGTGAGGTAAGGAGAATACAAGGAGAGTGGTCGAAGGTAGAAGAAAAGAATGAGACATATGCACAAGGTAATTTAAGGGGGTAGAAATAGTAGGGTAGGGTAGAAATAAAAAATATATATTTAGTTTTAGGTTTAGTTTAGATAGAATAGGGTATTAGATAAAAATATATCAAGTAAAAGTAATTAGGCTTATAATAGGTGTAACAAAAAGGAAAGAGGTAAACAAAATCAAAAAACACATATTTAAGAATCTATTTGGTTTACGTGTAAAAGGTTATAAATAATTAACTAAGCATAGGTTTAAAGGTTGGTTTTGAATAAAAAGGCTAAACACCTAAAAACAAAGGCTACAAAATTTTGAGGCATTATAATGTTGGCTTATCTTAAGGTGATTGACATGAGAAATGTATGCTTGGATACTAAACTTAAGATAAAGTTTGCTTTCAAGGATGTTCGACGCATACCAAATGTTTGCCTAAATTTGATTTCAGTTGGAAAACTTGATAGTGAGGGTTTCTACCATATCTTTGGTTCAGGTTAATGGAAGATCACCAAAGGTAATCTAGTGTTGGTCCGAGGTAACAAATGTGATAACTTACATTTTATACACTCTTCAACTTCTAGTGATCATGTGAATGTAGTGGCAAACAAAGATGTATTTGATTTGTGGCACAAGAGGCTTAGTCACATAACCAAAAAAGGACTTAACTGCTTGGAAAAGAATAATTTGTTCTCTAGTTTACAATATGGCAAATTGGAAAAGTTTTCTCATTCTATGGTGGGAAAAAATGCAGGGTTTCTTTCCACAAGGGTCATCTTTCAAAAAGATGTGAGATTCTTGAATTGTTGCATTAAAATGTTTATGGTCTCATTAAGGTAAAATCTCTTGTTTGTGTACTTTACTTTATCACTTTTATTGATAATCATTCTAGAAAGATTTGGGTTTATGCCGTAAAACCCAAAGATGGATTGTTTAAGAAGTTTAGATACTTTCATGACTTTATTGAAATAGAAACTAGTAAGAAGTTGAAATGTATATGAACTGATAATGATGGAGAGTATTATGGCTAGTTTGATAGGTATTACATTTAGTAGAGTATTAGGCATTAGAAGACTCATCCTAAGACTCCTTAGTTGAATGGTTTGGCAAAGAGGTAACTCTTATTGAAAGAGATAGATGTATTCTTTCAGAGGTAAAGTTACCTAAGTCTTCTTGGGGTGAAGATTTACTCACAACTACACATGTAATTGCTTTGATTTATGTATTTGATCTTAATGGTGTTGTTCCTAATAGAGTTTGGTTTGGTAAGAATGTATTTATGATCACTTGCATGTGTTTTGATCCAAGGTATTTGTTCATGCCTTTAGTGATGAGAGGTCAAAGTTGGATCTAAAGACTCGTCAGTGTATCTTTTTAGGTTATGGCCATGATTAATTTGGATAAAAGTTTTATGATATTGTGTATAATAAACTAGTGAAAAGTAGAGATATAGTGTTCATTGAAGGCCAAACCATTACACACATTGACCAAGCTGAGACAGTTAGAGTTAAGAGTAATGTTTAACTAACGAATATGGGTCCAATGAAAACGCAACAAGTAGCGTGAACTTGTTGATTGTGGAGTACAAGATGATATGGATGAGCATTTGGTTCATGATGAGTAGCAACATGATGGCAATATTGATGCTCCAATAGATGATGTTGTAGATGATCATCAAGAAGCTCCTATAGATGAACCAGTAACTCCTCTTAGGAGGTCCACCAAAGATCATATACTTTCTTCTAGATACTCTTCACAAGAATAGGTGCTTTTGACTGTCAGGGAAAAGCTCTAGTATTATGAATAAGTTGTTAAAAGTGGAGACAAAGATAGATGATTTGAAGCAATGCAAGATGAGATTCAATATTTATATGGTAACCATACCTTTGAGCTAGTGAAGTTGCCTAAATTAAGAGAGTTTTGAATAATTGGTGGGTTTATAAGTTGAAGCAAGAGGAAAACTCTTCAATCCCATTATATAAAGTTACATTGGTGGTCAAAGGATTCAATCAAAAGAAAGTGTTGAATTTGGAGAAATCTTTTCTCCTATTGTGAAATTGTCTTTGACCCGACTTATGCTAGGCCTAATTGCTACTCTTGATTTAGAGGTTGAGGAAATGGATGTGAAGACCAATTTCTTGCATGGTGAGTTGTAAAAAGAGATTTACATGGAGATACCAAATGTTTTTAGGTGAAAGTTAAGGGAGATAATGTCTATAAGCTTAAGAAGAGCCTATATGGATTGAAATAGGCACCAAGGTAGTGGTATAGGAAGTCTGAGTCTGTCATCAAACAATATGGCTATAAGAATACTACTTCATATCACTATGTTTTATGCAGAAATTTGACAATGGTTATTTTATCATTTTATTTCTCTATGTCAATGATATGCTCTTTGTTTGGAAGAACACTTTTAGGATTGAGAAGCTCAAGAAAAAGTTAAGCAATTATTTTTCCATTAAAGACTTAGATCTAGTGAAGCAAATTCTCATAGTTAGAATCATTTATGATAGATGAACTAAGAAGTTGTGTCTATTGCAAGATAAATATATTAAGAATTATACTTTAGAGATTTAGGATGGAAAATTCTGAGGTCGTAGGCACTGCACTTTCTCCTCACTTGAAGTTAGCGTATTCCTTTTTAACTTAGGTAGGGAGCATTGGAATGCAATGAAGTGGATCTTTTGATATATCCGTGGCACTTCTAGTTTGAGACTTTGTCTTGGAAGTGATGTGTTAGTTATTAAGGGTTATAATGATTTAGATATAGCTAGGGATTCTACTCGAGGAAATCTACTTTAAGTAATCTGATCACTTTTGCAGGGGGAGCAATGTCATGGTAGTCTAAACTTTAAAAATGTGTTGTTTTTCCTACTACCAAAGCAAAGTTCATTACAATAATTGAAGCAAGTAAGGAGTTGATATGGGTAAATAAAATTCTTTAAGAGATTGATTTTTTTTCTAGGATATTTGCTCCTCTATGAAAACCATATCATTATATATTTTGATAAGAATCCTACCTTCCATTCTAGATCAAAACACATTGATACACAATATTATTAGATACGTGATGATTTGGATTCTAAGTTGGTAGAAGTTGAGAAGTTACACATTAATAATAATGGAGTTGATATTTTGAGAAGATGGAAGTTTGAGGTTTGTTGTATGATCTTCATATAGTTGGGAAGGGGAGGATTTGTTGGGGAATTTTGGCTCCTTCCTATGTGGTAAATCTTATTTTAAAACTAAGGTTATATTTACATTTTAATTAATGATCTAAATTTAGGAAGGATAAACATTGACTGAAGACTTAATGTGGGAAAGTGATTAAATATGAGAAATTTTGATATTTAGATTCCGTAAGTAAGAGAAAGAGAAACAAAAAAAAAATCCTACCATTATTCTCTTCAGCATTAAGTCATTTACCATTGGATCATGTTGATTTCTTAACACAAGCTTTCTAGGACACCAACATTGATTCCAAAATGTGGAGATTTGATTTTAAGCTCTATATGGCTGGTTACCCTTGGTATTTTAGTAAATATTTTTTGTTAGGTTAATTTTAGATTAGTTTTGGTTTTGGCATATATTGAGTGGTTTATTGTGCTTTGTTTTGGCTGAAAATTGATGATGTTGATGTTAACATCTTGTTGTTAATTAATATAAAAGGGATCATTTTTTTCTTATAGATTGACCTTTGGATGTGTATACAATATCTATGTTTTAGGGCTTGCAAACTTTTCTCTTTAGGTTTTGCATTTATTATCTAGTTGTGCTATTTTGGGTTGATGAATTTAGTATCTAGTTAGGACTTGCTTACCATACTTTTGTATCTCAATTTTTTTATAGTGAAAGTTTTCTAAGTGGACCGAAGTATTTTGTAATTGTTTTCCTTTCGTATTGGAATGATTTTCCATACAAATCGTATGTTATTAATTTATTCTTGTTTCTATTTTGTGGCTATTGTTGTTGACCCATTCTCCCTTTGCCCCATTACTAAGGGGGAGCTATGTGAGACTCTAATGCAACTAGGGGAGTTGTGTGAAGAGGCTAAGGATGGCATTTGGAATGGGGTAGCTACATGATCTTCTCACACTGCTAGAAGGGAACAACATGAGGTTCTAACATAGAGGGTCATGGTGCATTGTGAGGTGCATCAAGTTACACTGAGCTCGTTGCACAAAAATGGAAAAAATTCAATGGGATGATGTAAAAGAGAGTTGGGAACAAAGAGAGGGAGTCAGGGATGAGTTTAGTTGAATGTAAAATGACGTAATGAGAGAGGGAGAAGGATATTTATGGTAGGAGATGGTGTGCACATGGTGAGCGCGTGAGAAGGCTAAGAGGTGAGGTGAGGCATAGATTGGCCTGGGAAAATGCAAAGGATGAGGGATTTAGTGGGGTAATTTTTTGTGACATATCCTTGAAATGGAGGGGTGTGATGATGGAGTGAAAATTTAGAGTTTATTAGGTTTTCTTGATTAGGGTAACCTAACCAAGACAATTCGGTTGGGGAAGGGAAATCACATGAGGAAATGGTGAACTAAAGGAAAGAAAGAAAATAAGAAGAAGGAAATAGGAAAGAGGAAAAAAGGGGAAGAAGTTTAGGGTTATAGTTAGGTATAATTTAGTGTTAAAGAATTAGGGCGAGATGAAAATACTAATTACCTAAGATTAAAGTTAGGTTAAATTCAGAGTATTACAATATTAGTAGAGAAAATTATGCTTATTGAAAGGAAAATTTTCCTTTTCATAAATTTGAAATTTTCGTCTCATTTTTTCCCTTCAAGATATGTATAAGGAAAACTTAGGGTATAGATGTCCATATCCATGCCTACTGATAGGAAATAAATTATATTTATATCATTAATGAAAAAATAATATTTAATTTTGGAGGTCAAAATTTAAAAATTATCCTCCTAAATGCTTAATTTCCATATAACCCATCACTAAGCACATTTTTTTTTTATAAGAATATTATTAACCATCTCCTAAAAATGTTTAGGATAAAATATTCCTATTCAAATAATTCAATGCACGGACTTAATGTTCTTCATATATGAGAGGTTTTAAGTGCCATTTGTAAGCTATGCCTTACTGTTTTTTTTCCTATTTTTTACCTCTGCATATAATGCATGCTATAGAATTATACATGCATATTTGGTGCTTATATTTTTTTACGTCATTCATTAACATTGTAATTACGGATCTTATAGTAAATTTTCTTTTCCATAATAATAATAATAAAATAACTTCAATTTCATGTGATCTTGAATTGGATTATAAGGATCATTGATATTGCTATTAATTAAACAATCTAGACACTTGAGAAGGAAACATGCATAGCAACAACACCAAAGTTAGCCTTTTCCAAGCTCTTAGATTTGTTTTTTTTTTATGTTGATCTTATCTTTAAGATAAGATTAGAAAGTAGATTCTACTATGAGGGAAAATATTATTTAAGGGTTTTTTTTCCAACATTGAATATGACAATAAAAATTACACATTTCCTATTGTTCAAATAAAATTGAAGGCTTCATGGATATTAAACAAAGTTTGCAAAATCAACCATCTAATAAATAAATTTATTTATAAAGATTTTCCCCGCCTAGTTTAAAGAAAACACTTCTTAAATATATCATCTTATATCAAGTTTTTTTCCCAATTTCAAAATCTTTCTTTGTTAGGGTCATAAAACACATCTCTTTTCCTAACTTTCATCGCCACTCTGTTGGCATCTTCTATAATATCCCAAAATGTTAAAACCTAGAATTTAATAATTAATATTCATATGGGGATAATTTAAGTTTTAAATTATTAATTTAATTATTTTTTGGACTTTCAATTTATAAAAAATCGATATAATTATTTAATAAATTAAAATAAATATTTTCTATTTTATCATACTCATTTTATTTGAATAATTTTTTAAACCCATATTTTTCTAAAATTATCCTCTTAAATTAATATCTTGAATTTTAAATAAATCAATTTATTAAAATAATTTATCCATCTAAATAATTAAATACCCTAATTTCAAAAATCATTTTATTTTTATTTCTCCTTTTTCCTTCCTTATTCCTCCTTTCTTCTTTTTCTTCTTTTCTCCCTTTCCTTACCCCCAACCTGCTTCTCCCTTCCCCCTCATTGGGCCGCTAAGCCTCTCTCCTTTCCTCGTCGTCTAGCCCATGCATCCCTCCTCTCTTTTTTTTCCTTTTTTCCCTTGGTTGGGCTAGCCCAACCCCCCTCTCTTCCTTCCCCCCTCATGTGTGCAAGCCGACCCACTCTTTTTTTTTCTCCTTGGCCGACCTGCCCTTCTTCTTCTCCTCCTCCTCCTTCTTCCTCTACCCTACATGTTGAGCCTGCACCTGTAACTTTCTGCCACCTTCTGCACCTACAAAACCCTAGCCTTCCCTCTCCCTCTTTCCCCCATCCATTTCCTTTCCATTTTAGACCAAACCCTCTACACAACCCCTCTCACATGCCCCCCCTTTCCTTTCCTTTATTTTCCCTCGCCCCTTGCGAACTTGAACCTTGCAGACCTATGCTGGCCTGCCACCGTTGGCCTACAGCTGCCTGCCCTCCCACTCCCTTGTCCTCATCCCCCTTATCTTCTTCTCCTCCCCTACACCTATAAAATCCCCCCTCACCCTCCTTCCTCTTCTTTTTTCCTCTGCCCAAAAAATCCCCAAATTTTGCTCCCACCACCCCTTCAAATGCAGTCATCGTTGTTGTCGTGCCTTGCCGCCATCCAAGCTGCTACCCACCCTCTTCCCTACACTACCCTATACCAAACGAGACCCCTCTCACCTCTAACTCTCCCTCCTCTACTCTCCCTGCTCATGCAAAGTGGGCAGCTCAAGTTGCCCTTTTTCACCCCTTGTGCTGCCCTACGCCACCTCTTCTGCCACAACCACCACTCCCACTACCTCCCTCTCTACCTAGAAATCCTCCCTTGACTCCCCATACCCTCCTCTTCCATTTTCTCATCCTCCTTTCCTCTCCTCCACATTCGGCCATCGACACCACCGTGGCACGCCGCCACCACCACTACAACCCCCTCTAACCCTAGAACCCTAACACCTCACAAAGACTACTTCCCTTCCCTTTTTCCAACCCCAAAATCTTATCTTTCTAATCGCCACAACCCTTGTGCCACCTCTGCTGCTACCACCCTAGTTGTCACATACCCTTTGGTGGTGCGCAAGTGTTAAGGCTAAGAAAACACTATTAATAATACCATAAAAATCCAAATTTATAAAAATGAGAATCAGAGTATGTGCAAGTCTTACATAATTCGAAATACCAGCTATTGTTTTTCAGATAATAACTTAATAAAATTAATAAAATTGTTTCTGCAACTCAAACATAATAAAAAAAACATGATTCATAAATTAAAAAGGAAAACGACCACGTCTCTCTAGAAATTGATCCAGCCCAGCTATTACTCCGCCCCTCCTGATGTCATGTAGACATTGATAGCATCAAAGTAGGTGTCTCCTACCTGCAATAGATCAGACGGGCCTTCTGCTCGTGGGAATGAGCAGCACCCAAGAAATGGGTGATCAATACGCTACGTACTGAGTAAGGTAACCGAGTACTAAGGCCGGCATATAACACACCAAATCATGCATAAGAATAAAAGGACATAAAGACCATCATGGTAACATCATGTCGAACAATCATTCGGGTACATACATAAAGGCCCATTTATAATCCAATTCAATTACTTAATTAATCTCTGATCAGGAATTTATTCATATCATACGTTTTTATCAAATCCATGCGAGTACGAAAGCCCCCACTATTATAGCTGGTGGATCGGAGGCACATAGGATATCATACACTAACCACTATTATAGCTGGTGGATCAGAGACATATAGGACTATGCGTCCTAACCACTATTCCTAACCAGTGGATTGGTTGGCCCCGACTCGCATGGTGTTCCACTGTAAGTAATGAGTATCTTTTAAGCATTGACAACTCTGGTTTGTCTTTATTGAGCTTGGGATCCCCCACTATTATAACCGGTGGATTGGTCACACATAGGACATCATGTCCTAACCACTATTATAATCAGTGGATTGGTCACACATAAGGTAAAAACCCTAACCACTATTCTGAACCAGTGGATCGGTTGGTCCTGTCTCAACATCTTCCACTTTAAGAGATTAGTGTCTTAAATATTTTATTCATAAACATTTTCCATTTACAAACATTTGCCCAGACATGCATGACTAACTCCATGCAACCCTAGCTCTCATGCAAACCCTAACTCCACGTAAACCACACTTCCATGCAAACCCTAACTCCACATAAATCATACTTCTATGCAAACCCTAGCTCCCATACAATCTCTAACTCTACATAAACCACACTTCTATGCAAACCCTAGCTCCCATACAAACCCTAACTCCACGTAAACCACACTTCCATGCAAACCCTAGATCCCATGCAAACCCTAACTCCACGTAAACCACACTTCCATGCAAACCCTAACTCCACGTAAACCACACTTCTATGCAAACCCTAACTCCACGTAGGCATGCTTCCATGCAAATCCTAATCCACATGCAAACCCTAGCTTCACGTATACCGCACTTCCATGCAAACCCTAGCTCCACGTAGATATGCTTCCATGAAAACCCTAACATCATGCCATTTCATGCAAACTTTAACATCATGCCATTTCTTGCAAAACCCTAACACCATACCATTTCATGTAAAACCCTTACACCATGTCATTTTATGCAAAACCCTAACACCATACCATTTCATGCAAAACCCTAACACCACATTGTTACACTCCCCATCATTATTTTACAACACTAACATGCATGTCTTAAGGCCATATCATACAATAATAATAACATAAATATACACATAATTCTCATGCCACAATTTATTCATATCAACATACTTCAACTCCACTTTATACCACATACAAAATAATTAATAATGATAGACATAGAATACATGGTATATGAAGCATATAATGCATATAAACACACAAAATGGCCTTAGTAACACCCTTACCTAAACTGTCACCGGTCTTGGTGCACACTCCTATTCCACTTGAGGAATTTGACGGGGTTCACCTATTATATAAAAATGTACTAGAATTAGGCTCCCTCCTAAAATTTTATTATTCCCTAACTTACTCTAAGACTTGGTTTCTAATTAACACAATATTACACAATAATTAACTATACAAAATATTGCTTAAAAATACAAATAAATTACTATTTTCATTCGAAATGAGTGGTGATATAAGGGTTTCTACCCTTCACCAAAATAGTATTAGTAATAGTAGTAGTAGTAGTAGTAGTAGTAGTAGTAATAATAATAATAATAATAATAATAATAATAATAATAATAATAATAATAAAAGTAAAATATTATTCATAATACTATTATTAGTAGAATATTAATATTAATAATACCATAAATCTTAAAATTACAAGGTGGCTTTCGAAACCACCCCATTTAATAATAATATTATTCGAAAATGCTAATAATAATATTAATACTATATATACTTATAATATAAAAGTTAATAAGGATAATATAATTAGTAATAATGTTAAAAAACTGCTAATAATAGTAATAAAAAGGAAGGGTGCGAGACGTAATTAACATTTTAGGTTTTGACCCCCTTGAAATAATTACAAAATTAATTAAATAGTCATACTAATAATAGTAATATTAATAATATTAATAATAATAATAGTAAACATGTAATAATTCCATTAAATAACTAAAATTCGAGAATAATAATTTATCTAACTCAAGAATACTCCCAAACATGTCAACAAGATTTAGCAATTAGAGTACAGTTGATAACCATAATAATAATAATTAAAATTGAAATAACATTAAAAATTAGGATAAAAGCATAATGATTCTCAATAAATGGAAGGGAAGTGTTGAAAAGGTCTAGGGTTTCACCTTGAGTTGGCGGGGATGGGTGGCACCGGCGGTGGTGCCCGGAGATGGCCAGAAAAGTGATCTAAGAGGGGTGAAAATGAAGAAAAAGAGGGAATGGGGAAGGAGAAAAAGAAAATAAGTTGATGGGTCGGTAGAGGAGAATTAGCAGGAGATTTTGAGTGGTTTAGAGGGTGGTAGAAGCGGCAGATATGGTGGTGGGCGGTGGTTTAAGGTTTCGGGGTGAAAATTCTGGCGAGAGTGTAATCCCCCAAATTTTTAAAAAAGCCTATATTTTAATAAATAAATTTTATTTGGGATAAATTAGTCTTTAAATTTATTTTAATTATATTTTGGATTTTTGAGCATATAAAATTTGATATAAATATTTAATAAATTAAAATAAATATTTTTTTATTTTATCATACTCTTATTATTTAAATAATTTTCCAAATCATTAATTTACTAAAATTATCTTTTTTAAAGCCCTTATATTTTAATTATATTAAATTAAATTATTAAATAAATTTATTACCCCAAAATATGGTATTTTATTATTTTATAAATTAAATCATTTTAGTTAAACCCCTTTTCCTTTTCTTTTTCCTTTTTTTTCTCTTTTTCCCCTCTTTTTCCTTTTCTTTCCTTTCCTTCTCTTCCTTATTTTTCTTTTTCCCCCGACCTGGGCCGGCCCGCTGGCCCAACACCCTTTCCCCTGCGTGGCCTAGCTTCCTGCGTCTCTCCTCCCCTCTCCCGGCCGGTTCGGCCTCTTCTTTTTTTTTTCTTTCTTTCTTCTTTTTCCTTAGACCGCTGGTTTGACCCTCCTCCACTTCATCTTCAACCTTCGGTCACTGCAGCCTGAAAATCGCTAGAAAGCCTGCAACAACCACACGTACTGCACTGGCCATTCCTCCCCTCTCCTCCCCATTGAATCCCTTGCAATTTTGACAAGACCGCCCCTCCCTTCTCCTGCATGACATCTCTCTCTCTCTCCAACAACTCACGGTCTGCACATGCAGACCTACGCCGACCATTCTCGCCGGAAAGAAGCCCATAACCCTGTCCCCTACTTTGCCATGCGTCCTTGTCGTTTTTCCTTCCTGATTGGCCTATAAATAGCTCCGAGGGCTGCCATAATCGAGTTTATAATTTGGCAGCCCAGAAAACCAAACCGTGCACCACCCCTTATTCAGCTAGCCATTCCTCCACCGTCGGCTACCTTTGCCGCTGACTCAGGTCACCAAAATTCTCCCTACACTGCCCTCTACACAACCCAACCACTAGCCTTCCTTGCCCTGCCCTGCATGAGCCACCGTGGCTATAAGAAATTGCCTTCCCGAACAGCGCCCTTGGACTTGTGCCGCCCTTCATGTTGCCGGTTCCACCACTGGCAGCGCCACCTCTACCTCCCAAAACAGCCAGAGAATCTTGCCCTACCACCCCACACCTCCATTTTTCTGTACTTCCCTCTCCCCTAGCCTCCATATCCACCTCTCCACTTCTTCCTTCCTTCCTCCACTGCCGCCGGCACCACCACCTAGCCTAGGTTTTTCCCCAACTCCTTAACCCCTAAACCCTGTTTATTAAATGTGTTAATGATTTTTAATATTATTAACTATTATTATTAGTGTTATTATGATTATTACTACTACTATTATTATTACTATTATTACTACCACTATTATTACTATTATGTCTTAACATTTATCCTGAAGAACTTCTAATTAATGGTATTAATTAATACTAATACCTTGTTGTGTTATTATTATTATATTTACTATTACTATTACTATTACTATTATTATTGTTATTATTATTATTATTATTATTATCATGTTTATTACTCTAACTATGACTAACATCGTTATTATCTCTATTATTATTATTATTATTTTAGTATTCTTACTATTATTAGTATTATTAGTATTATTACTATTATTATTATTATTATCATTATCGTTATTATTATTATTATCATGGTTATGGTGGTTATTGTTATTATTATTGTTGTTGTTCTTACTCTTATTATTATTATTATTATTATTATTATTATTATTATTATTATTATTATTATTATTATTATCAACATTATTATTATTATTATTATTATTATTATTATTATTATCATAATATTTACTATATTTATTACTTTAACTATTATTACCATCATTACTATCCTTATTATTATTATTATTATTATTATTATTATTATTATTATTATTATTATTTAATATTATTATTTTTAGTATTCTTATTATTATTTGTATTATTACGATTACTATTATTACTATTATTATTAATATTATTATTATTATTATTATCATCATCATCATCATCATCGTCATCATGATTATGGTTGTTGTTGTTGTTATTATTATTATTATTATTATTATTATTATTATTATTACTAATACTACTACGATTTTAATTATTATTATCATTATAACCATTATTATTATTATTATTATTATTATTATTATTATTATTATTATTATTATTGTTATTAGTAATATTGAAACCCTTACTTTAATAATATGGATTTTACTAAGACTTACTTTAATTAGTGGTGATTTGTTTAACTAGCTTGAGAATAATAATAACCCTACCTTTTATTTATAAACTACTATTATTAATATTATCCTTAGTACTAGGCCATGATAGGGGTAAGATAGGAAAATTATGGTAATTCTGGTAGAGGGAGATTGACTCATAGTATTTTCCTCTTATAGGTGAATTAGGTCAAAACCCCCAGGAGGTGTAGGAGCGTGCTCCAAGCCCGGCGACATTTTAGGTAAGGACGTAGCTACGGTCGCCTATGTGTTACATGATTTACTTGCCTTGGATGCTTTGTACGATTTATATGTTGTGTTCTATATGTTATTATCTTATCTGTTTTTATATGTAGCGCAGCTTGGAACAGAGGTATGTTCTCGTGCTCTTGTTTGGTATGTGCTAATATGGATATGCTACAAGTATGATGTGATGTGATGTGGCCTTTAGGACATGCATGCTAGGTTATTTGATGAGGTGTTGTGGGATAGAGGCGTGAAAGAGAAAAATGAGAAAGTAAGATAACCAAGGGGAAGTGAGTTGGCTAATGTAGGTAAGGATGACCTAAGTAATCTGTGATCCATGAATGGTCGAGTGAAAGGGAAATTAAATAAAAGGAAAGAGTGGGAGAAACTAAGGTTTATATGGGAGGAACTAGGGTTTGTATGGAAATCTCAGGGTTTGGCATTGTAGAGATCAAAGGGTTTGCATGGGGAGGTTAAGGTCCGCCTGGGGGTGAACCTTACGTATGGAAAGATACTTGGGACGTGGGGAAGGCAATGGAAGGTTTGTTTGGGAGTCTGGAGGCTCAAGGTGAAAAATAGTACATAGGATAATATAAGGGTACCTAGGGACCGACTAGGGTTTGGGAAGGAAACCCTAGTTTGAGAAGGTGGAAAAAGAAAAAGAAAATAATAAAAATAAACGAGGAGGAGCAAGGTATGAGGGGAGAGTTGAGTCTGAGGGTCATGACACGTGGGGCGTTAAAATAGTGTGAGTTGTGGGAGGCAGGAAAGGAAGGGCCACATAGGCCTAGATTAGGGTTTCTAGTGAAAACCCTAGGGTAAGGTGGTGAGTAGGCCTTGGGGTATAAGGTGGTGGGCCCTGACCCACACACTTAGAAGTTGGATTTTTGGTGTGAGAAAATGGGTTAAGGGAAGGATGTTGAGGCGAGTTAGGAGGTGCAGAAGTCTCAAGATATGGGATAGGCCCTCTTGGGAGGCTGAGTACGGATATAGTTAGCCATGCATGTTAAGGGTGGTATTCTTTCGAATAAGATATGTTAGACATTAATCACTTACAGAGGAAGATGTTGAGCCGGACCCAGACCGGTCCACCGGCAAATAATAGTGGCTAGGGCTGGGGTGCCCTACATGACCGGTCCACTGGCGAATAATAGTGGCAGGGTATGTTACCCTCACGACTGTTCCACCGGCTATAATAGTGGGGGATTCCGTGCTCAACAAACCAATCGTAATAATGATAAGACATAGGAAAGATACGAATAATTACAGTGGAACACCTTGTGAATTGGGGCCAGACCGGTTGACCGGCAAATAATAGTGGCAGGGTATGTTACCCTCATGACCGGTTCACTGGCTAAAATAGTGGCAGGGCATATACCCTCGTAACCGTTCTACCAGCTATAATAGTGGGGTTCCCTCACTCACATGGATTGATAAAGGCTACGATGTGAATTGACTATATATTTCAGAAATCTAATGAATAAGTTATCTAGTTCATGGCCGGTAATGTTTATCTATGTTATCGCATGCTATTTATGTAATTATGCCATGTCTGCTATGTCATGTGTCTCTGTGTATGTTGGCCTTAGTGCATCTATTACCTTACTCAGTACGTAGCGTACTGATCACCCGTTCCATGGGTGCTACTCATTCCCACGAGTAGAAAACCCATCCGAGTTTGTGTAGGTAGGGGGTCATGTCTTCGATGCCTACGATACTTACGAGGCATTGGGCAGGGCTGATAGTTGAGCTTGGACCTAGCTTGGGGATCAAGAGTGACGTGGCTGGAGTTCAACCTCCATTTTGTTTCCATGTATTATTATATTTTGTTTTATTTAGTTGTATTATGTCCTCTGACATTTGGTACTTTAAAACTGTACCTTGGGTTGTATCCTTTTGATTTCCGCACTCTGATTCCATACGACTTGTGTTTTATTAGTGACTCATATTTGATGTTATTCTTATTTAGCCTTAGTACTTAGTATTGGGACGGTAGGAGTGAGCCGATCCGGTACTAAGTGTGGCGGTAATGCCCCCGAGTTTACGGTTTTATCTTTTTGCTTCTGCTAAAACCCTTTTAATTAAACAAAATTTTTCAGTAGTAAATTTGGGGGTGTTACAGAGAGGACTAGCAAACTTTGCACAATTATGGAGGTCCGTGAGAGAAGAATCGAAGGTTTAAAATGTTTTAGTTAATTAGAGGGCGCTGCAGGAAAGAGTTTGGGAGGAAGAAGAGGCGGCGAGGTTGGCTAACAATGGAGAACGATGCGTCTAAAGTGGCGGTGGCGTACAGTAGGGCTGTGCAAAAAATCCGGGATCCGAAAATCCGATCCGACTTTTAAAATATCCGATCCGGGTTTTAAAAACCGAAGCGGATATCCGATCCGGTCAAAATTAAAATTTTCCGGAGCGGATATCCGATCCGATATTTTTCCGGATTATTCGATCCGATTAAAATATCCGATGTATAAGAAAATATATTTTTTTTAAATAAAATATATAAATATTTTTTGATTAAATAAATTATATATATAATTATTTAACCTAATTATTAACCTATCCTGGTCTGGCCGCCGGTCTACCTAATTTTTTTCCTTCTACGACTCGGCGACAGTCCACGGCCCCACGCCGGCACGCCCACACTCGAGTCTCGACAGGCTGTCTTTGTTTGTGTGTGTGACTGGACCAGTGGTAGCTTTTATTTTTCCCGAATCCCGCCTCTATTCTTCCTTTCGATTCTCCAGCCTTCCCTTCCCTCCCTTCGTTCTTCTCGTCTTTCTCGACGCTCACACTACCTCCCACGCAGAGCAAGCCTCGCAGGCTCGCCGGCCGCGGCAGCAACCACTCCCTCCCACGCAGAGCAAGCGCCACCAGCCGGCAGCCACCGCTAGGTACAGCCGTTTGCAATTCGTGAGGGGCTATTTCTAATTCAGTAATTCTTACATAATCCTTTGTCTAACTCTACCGATTTCAATTTTTCTTTGTAAGGCATTGTTCTTGTTTGTTGATTCTTCTTTGAAGGCTTGTTTTGCCATTTAAGGTATGCCCTAATTGTTTGTTAATTTGTCTATTTTTCTGTCATATAGTCGATTGTCGATGGTTTTTTAGGGTTGCGGAAGATGAGGTCGGTTATGCTAATTTGTTTGTAGATAGCCTGCATAGTTGAGTAGATGATTCTGCCAATGTTTTAGTCTATATGTGATTTTTTTGAGTAATGGTAAGTAATGTTGTTTTCTGATTTTCTCAATGTTGTACCGAGAAGAGGGACACCAAGGTATCTGATTTGTAGATGTCCTTCTGGGATGTGATAATCTCCCTGTCGAACTCCCTTTGAAGCCATAAATGATTTTTGCAGAGTGCCTTAAATGTAACCTTGCCTAATTCTGCATGAATAATTGAGAAGAAAAGTGTAAAAGGTGATAATTCATTTGTGTCTCTGGTATTTGTGATTAATTTCTTTGTGTTTGATTCATTTAAATCAAAAAATTCTGTCAAGAATTAACCACGGATCTATGGGTGACAATTGTTTTATTCGGGTTTCCTAATAGATACCCTAAGGATCTCTAATTTGTGATTAAGTCTGCTCATGAGTCAAAATAATGGAAGAGGAATAAAATTTAAGCTGCCTATTCCAACATAATATCTATCTCTGAATTTTTTTTTATATTAGTATAATAAGTACAACTTATGAATTATGATAATCAATATTTGTTCATAAGTATTAACTCTATTGTTTACATTTTTTATGTGTCTCATCTAGTCTCATCTTCCCATTAGAACATTTTTTATGAACAAAAATCTTGATTAAAACTGGTTTACATATATCTATATATTAAACACTGTGTAATGTCAATGTGATAGGTTATATTACAGACACATCTCTCTCTATATATAAAAATACTTTCCTTGATTTTTTCCCATTTCTGTTGTGTAAAAATAAACATGTTTATAAATATACAAACATAAACAGGTTATTAATTATAAATATACAAACATAAACATGTTTACACTAATCCTACTAGTAGTATGATAGTATCTGCATTTAAATTATAAACATACAAACATATCTCTATTTCTCTCTCAATTTATATTTTTATATTAGTTAGTTGTACTTGTATCTGCATTTAACTAGTAACTAACTACCAACTCTTTGGATCATAATATCATATATTGCTGCCTATTCCAACATAATATCTATCTCTGATTTTTTTTATATTAGTATGAATAAATACAGCTTATCATGATCAATATTTGTTTATAAGTATTAACTCTATTTTATTTTTTTTCATAAAATGTAATTGTGACAGCTAGCAGCCTAGCACCAACACTAGGGATCTGGCAGGCAATAACAGCATGGAATCAGTGAATGAGATTGAAATTGCCGAAAGCGGGACACCAAGTATTTCACCAGAAATGACTCCTCCTTTCCCATGTCCTCCTGTGCCCCCATTAGAACCTGTTTCAAATGAAATATCTGAAGGTTCTAAAGAGAGTAGGAACGAGGGTGGGCCACCGACAAAAAAATTTAGATCATGGGTTTGGGATCATTTTGAAAAAATACCATGTGATAATAAAAATAATCAAAAGGCAGTTTGTATTTATTGTAACAATCAATATGTGGCTGCTCCTTCTAAAGGCACTTCTAATTTGAGTAATCATTTAAAGAGTTGTAAGAAGTACCCCGTGAATATAGATGAGAAACAATTCATTTTAAAAATGAATGCTTCTTATTGTGATGGCGGTCTTCCATCATCCGCGATAACTAGTGTTATTAATTGGAAATTTAACCAAGAAGAGCATAGAAAAGCATTGGTTGAAATGATCATTTTGGATGAATTACCCTTTCGATTTGTAGAAAGGGAGGGATTTAGAAGGTATATGGCAAAGACACAACCTAGAGCAATAATTCCTTCTAGAACTACTATTGCTAGAGATGCGTTGCAAATTTTTATGGGAGAGAAAACAAAGTTGAAGGAATTTTTTAAGAGTTGCAAAAGTTGAATTTGTCTCACCACTGATACATGGACTTCTTGTCAAAATTTGAGTTACATGGTCCTCACAACTCATTTTATTGATAAGAATTGGAAATTGCATAAAAAGATTATTAATTTTTGTCCAATTGCTGGTCATTCTGGTGAGATTATTGGTAGATCTGTTGAAAGATGTTTAATTGATTGGAATATTGATAAGGTGTTAACTTTAACAGTTGATAATGCAAGTTCAAATGATAAGTGTATTGATTATTTGAGAGAACGACTCAATGGTTGGGGTGAGTCAGTTTTAAATGGATCTTTATTACATATTAGATGTATTGCTCATATATTGAGCCTTGTTGTGAAAGAGGGGTTGAAAGAGTCCAGCGATCATATTCTTAGAGTTCGATATGCTGTGAGATATGTGAGATCATCTCCCTCTAGATTGAGTAAATTCAAGACTTGTGTTGAGCAAGAGAAATTGGAGTCCAAGAGAATGTTATGTTTGGACATTGAAACTAGATGGAATTCTACGTATATTATGTTGGATGCTGCCTTTAAGTTTAAGAAAGCTTTTGATTTGATGAAAAGAGATAAGACATATCGTTTTGAAATGGACAAATTAAAGGGCATGCCAATGGATGATGATTGGGAGCATGTGCGTGTGTTGCTTCCTTATTTGAAATATTTTTATGAGACAACTTTGAGGATATCTGGTTCCTTGTATGTCACTGGTAACATGTATTTGCAAGAGATTTGTGGTATATTGAAAATGATTAGTGTGGCTAGAGATGGTGATGATTTTGACATAAGTGTGATGGCTTTGGGTATGAAATCAAAATATGATGAATATTGGGGAAGTGCTACAAATATCAATGTGTTGCTATTTATTGCTGTGATTCTTGATCCTAGGAGAAAGATGAAATTTTTGCGTTGGGCAATAAATAAGTATTTTGAATCTGAACTTGCAATTGACATACATGCTAAGGTTGATACAACTTTGAAAGAATTGTATGCCTTCTATGCCTCTAAGCTTACATCATCTTCAGCCCCTAAGGCATCTTCAACTATGAATGTAAGTGAGGTCATTTGTGAGCATGGTGATCCAGTTGGTAGAGAATTTGAAGAAACAGTGGCAACTGAGATTACTTTAGCTCATGGAAGAAATGATTTAGACAAGTATTTGGAGGATAACTTGCTTGTTGTTGGTGAAAGTTTTGATATCCTTAGTTGGTGGAGGGATAATGATATAAATTATGAAGTTCTTGCTTTGATGGCTAAGGATCTTTTAGCTATGCCTGTATCCACAGTTGCATCTGAGTTTGCATTTAGTACGGGAGGCCGCGTTCTTGATCCGTTTCGTAGTTCTTTGACTCCTAGAATGGTAGAAGCATTGGTTTGTACGCAAGATTGGATAAAGTCATCTTCGGATCATCCTCAAGTAGAAGAGATTATTGAGGAGATTGAAAACATTGAAGCTGGTATTCTTTTATTCTATTTTATCGATACTTTTTTTTAAGTATTTCATGTGTTTTATTTTTTTAATTTTTATCTTATTTCTTTTTTCAGATATTGTAGGCTTACCGCCTATTGTGCAAATCGATGAGTCGGATATTTCGGAGTTTGAAGACATGATATTATGATGATTGATGACTTTCTAAGTCTTTCTTAGTTGGAAAATGATTTAGTTAATTTTTTTTCTTTTAATTATGGATTTATGGACTTTGGAGTTTGGACTGTTGTTGTATTTTACTATTTGTATTATGGACTTTGGACTTTGGATTATTACTGTATTTGTTTTAATTATGGATTTATGGATTTTAGATTATTGTTGTATTTGTGTTATGGACATTGGATAATGCAGATATTTGGATTATTGTTGATTTATTAAATTCTAGCAGGTTACAATATCCATATTTGGATATTTCAATGCGGATATTTGGATTATTATTGATTTATTATATTCTAGCAGGTTAAAATATCCGCATTGAAATATTATTGATTAATTAAATTCTAGCAGGTTAAAATATCCGCATTGAAATATTATTGATTTATTAAATTCTAGCAGGTTAAGATATCCACGTTTGGATATTTCAATGCGGATATTTGAATTATTAATGATTTGTTGTATTTGTTATGGATTTTGAATTTTTAGAATTTATTTTAATTTAATTATAGCAGGTTAAAATATCCACATTTGGATATTTCAATGCAGATATATGGATATCGGATATCGGATATCCGAATTTACATTATCAGATTTTCGGATATCTGATCATAAACAGGTCATTTTTATTAAAAAATAAATATTTTTCGGATAATCGGATATACCGGATATATCCGATATCCGTATCCGATTTTTCGGATATCCGACTGTTCGGATATCCGCTACTAATGGATACGGATACGGATATAGGTTACTAAATATCCGATCGGATCGGATATCCGAAAAAAAAATCCGGTCGGATACGGATATCCAGTTTTGCACAGCCCTAGCGTACAGACTTGTACTTAGGGTTTCTGGGGAAAAAATCTCAAAACCAGGCCATATGAGGGGTATTTATAGTTGTGGAAGGTAGGCTTAAGTTCTGGAGGTTACTAGGAGGTCAAAGCCGGTGAGAAATTGGACGGTTATGGTGTTGATCGGGTGACACAAATTTCAAATTTTGCCCGACCTTCGCGAGGGAAATTGGGGGCAAATGTGGGGAAGAAAAGAGAAGTGGGGCGGTTTAAATTAGAGTGTGCGTCAAGGGGAAGAGAATGGGAGGGAGAAAGGCCGATCACGACATGTGTGGCTGGCGGCGCCATTTTTGGGGGAGGTGGGAGGTTACAACTATGGCGTCAGGGCTGGAAGAGGAAGAAGAAGATGGGGGGAAAGATGGACCGGGCGGTTCGACGCAGAAAAGAAAGAAAGAAAAGGAAGAGGAGACCGGGCCGGCACGAGGGGTGGCAGAATAAATAAGACGTAGTGTTTTGGTGGCAAAACAAATGAAGAGCGGCGTTTTGATTGGGCCACACTGAAGGAAGAAAAGGAAGGAAATGGGAGTAGGTCGTAGGAAGGAGAAGATGGGCCGTAGTCAGGCCCAACTCGGGAAGGTAAGGAAAAAAAAAAGAAAAAGGAAGAAAAAGGAAGAAAGAATAAGGGAAAAGGGAAAAAGGAAGAGAAAAATAATTAGGTTAGGGCCAATTAAATTAATCTAAATATTTAGGATATTTTAAAATAATAATATTTAAATAAAATAATATTTAAATCCCTTTTTAGGCTAAAATAGGATTTTTAAAGGGTTTTTCATAAATTCCATTTTAATTATCAAAGCACTCTAATTTTTTCAAATTAAATTATTTATAAAATTCATATTAATTTGGAACTATTTTCTCTTTCTTAATTTAAATAAAATAATTTATTTAAATAAACTTCCAAATTAAAATCTTTAATCAGTTAAAATACCCAAATTTTCTCTAATTAACATATTTATAAAATTTCTTATTAATTTACCCTAATAAATTTCCTTTTATTTTAGTAAAAATAAGTTATTAAATTAAATTTTCCAATAAAACCTTATTTAAATATAATCTTTAAAATTAGAAAATTTTAGGGCATTTTAGAAGGGTTGGAGTCAATCTAGCATGGGAGGTATGAAGATTGCATGTGGTGGTTAGCCTTTACATGGGGGTAAAGTTTACATGGAAAATATGGTTTAAGGTTTAAGCATGGTAAGGGAAGAGTACTTTGGGTGATTGGAGTCCATGGGTGAAAATAGTATGTGGGTTGGTAGAAGTGTGCATGGGGGGGTTAACTAAGGTTTGTGGGAAAAATCCTAAGTGGAGGAGTGTATGAAGAGGGTTGATGGCAAGTGGTTGGAGTAAGGGTTGAGACTAGGAGGGTGTCTTATGAAGGGGGATGAGTTAAGTGGAAAGGAAGGTAGAGTGTGTGGACGAAGGGATAGTGTAAAAGGAAGGAAAAGTACTAGGGTTTGGGGTGGCCAGCTAGGGTTTTCATTATCACATGTGAAGGATGGGAAGTAAGGTTGTGATGTTTGAGTATGGGTTGAGTGGAGTGATGGTGTTGGAAACAAAGGGAGCATGGGTCGTGTATGATAAGGAAAGGTTAGGGCCACATAGGCCATATTAGGGTTTCTAAGGGGAAACCCTAGAGGGCGATGGTGAGCTAAAGCAAATATATAGGAAATTAGGCCTTGATCCACATGTGTAGGAGTTTGGGTTTTCATGGTAAGTAGGGGAAAGGTGAGGAAGAAGCCTTAGAGTCCTAAGGTGCGTAGAGGTCCCAAGACATGGGATGAGGCTATTCAGGAGAGCTAGAGTGAAAGGGTGAGAATGGGTAGTCCAATGGGGCATGCATGTATAGTAGGAAGGCACTTGTTGGATAAGACATGAATAAGACACTAACCATTTAAAGTGAAAGACTATTGAGTTGAGCCCAAACCAATCCATCGGTAAGAATAGTGGCCAGGTGCATTTTTACCCTGGAGATCAATCCAACGACAAATAATAATGGCCACGTGCATTCTGTTATGGATTTTTTTTATTCATCAGATATAATAGTGGGGGATCCTAAGCTCAATAAACTAAACCTTAAATGATAAAAAGTCATGGGAAAAATTTTAAACACTTATAATAGAATATCATGAGAGTCGGGGCCAGACCAATCAATCGGAGAAAACAGTGGCCAGGAGCATCCTTACCCAAGTGTTTTAGATCCATTGGCTATAATAGTGGAGTTTCCGTACTCGCATGGACCTAATTTGAGAGTTATGTGAAACTAGAATTAATGCCTTTAATTCTAATAATTATGATTAATCAGAATGACTTACTTCATGCATTATCTGCCTTTTTATGTTTGCATGGTCTTAGTCATACGGTTACCTTACTCAATACGTAGCATACTGATCACCCCTTTTATAGGTGCTGCTCATTCCCACGAGTAGTAGCTCCTCCTAAGTTTGTGTAGGTAGGAGATGATGCTTGTGATGACTTTGCTACCTATAATACCTTGGGCGGGACTGAGTGATAGCCCGTTGTACTTGTCATGGAGTCTGAGAGGGTGTTGTTCGGACTTACCTTTATTTGATTTTCTTGTTGCTTTATTTACCATTTTATTTTCCCCATAGGGGGGTTATCGTATTCACTTTCCACTTGTGTACTAACGTTAACAATTGTGCACTCTGTTTTCTTTATAAAGTGTTGGAACTATTGTGGTTTTATTGATTACTCTCCTTAATACTTTTAAATTCTATAGCCTTGTGGAAGGTATAAGATTGGTCGGGGATCAATCTTGTGTTGATTACAGTGGTAATACCCATTATTTTTAGTGTATGACTTTCTGCATAAATAAAAAATTTCAACTGTGAATTTTGCGGGTGTTATATCTTTATCTGATTGTATGATATTGATAAACGGATATTTTTATATATTTTATACCATTTTATTCTATAATTTTGGTCACTTATTTTAGTAATATGTGAGGTTATTTAAATTGTTTATAATTTTGTGCTTAAAATGTAACAATCTCATATATTAAATTTATTTTGAGTAAAAAGATGAAAATTTGTATTTAATTTGACAGCATACAATATATTGGCTATAACTTTCATGTATGAACTCGGATTTAGATGATTCAAAATGCTATGTAAAGCTAAAATCAAGACCTGAAATTATTATTCTAGAATTTCTTTAAATCTGGACTTAGAATTGAAAAAATTAAACTTAAAGTTACAGCTAAAGTATTTTACATAATAAAAGTTTGGTAGGCATGATTTAATTACTTACTATTCTTGTTCCTTCTTTGCAGGTGCCCCATTAGTGGCACTACATGTGGGCCAGTAGCTGCAAAGACACACACTAGGAAATTAATTTAGTAACCAATAAAACGTAATAATTTTATGTGAAGATTAAATGATAAAGAGAAGATCAAGAAAATAAAAGAAATGAAGAAAAACGTAACAGTTTCACATAACAGCTTTCCTCAAATATTGTATGACTTATAGCCAAAGAAAAAGGAGAAAGCAAATGACCCATGCACTATATATATATATACACACATCTCAATACACGCAAAGAGAAGGAGGAGAGAAATAACGACGGCACGCCGAAGCACAGATAAAATTCGAAGCCTCATCAAAGATATAACAAGCCGAGAACCCCTTTTCTTTTTAATTTTCTGCTCCCTGCTCCTCTTCGCAAGTAAATTAGGGAGAATTAAATTTAAGTTTAGAATTTATATAATAGAGGAATTAGCCATAGTAAACGAGTAGGTTTGATCCTGTGGAGAGTAACTAATCTGTTGGAGGAATCCTCGTAAGTGCACTTCAATTAGAAAGTTCCTTACCTATTCTAAATTTCCTTCTTTTATATAATTCTTTACTTAAATTTTAATGTATTCCTAATGGAACTTGTGTTCTATATTACATTTAATTAGCCATGTTTTATTAAGCTTGAATTTTTATTGTGCGTTATTATTTGAGATGTTGAATAATTGAATTTTTGATATATAAATTATATTTGCGATTCGTGTATAAATTATTGTTCGATATATGAAATATGGTCAATTTCTAAGATGAGGGTTGTAACTATCCAGTTAATTCTAGTGGGGTAGTAATTAATCGGAACAAGTAGCAATTAATTTAATTCAGGGTCTTCTCAAGTAACTTAATGGAATTAAAATATGATTTATTCTAGTCAATTTGAGAATGCAGGGTTTTTAATATGGCTAGGGCTAATGAGTTTCCTTAGAGCGTAATGCAATTAATTTATCTCTAGGTTAATTGAATAGCAAAGATTAATTTAGAGAGATTAATTAATATTAGGAAAACTGCGGGAGTTAGCCTAATTAGACAATATTTGGAGCGAGGAGAGTTAGCTGGTTAATTCTTTATGGTTAGCCTATCAAACTTAATTATTTAAATATCTGATGCTTAATAGAAATTGGCTATGCAAATTTAATATAGAAGTTGGGATGGAGAAAGGTAGATATGTATATATTATATTTATTTAATTCTTAGATTAGTTAAGTTATTAATTCAGCTATTAGCTAATTTAATTATTACTTTTTTCCCTTTATATGAGAATTTCCCAAATCTTTGTAAATATGTGACTAGTATATATGTGTACCGTGTTATTTTTATTAATTCTTTTTATTTAATATTTTAAAGTTTAGAATCACATCTTCCTTGTGGAAATGATCGTTTCTTACCCTATGCTATGTATTGTTAATTATTATTATTTGGGTTAGAAATAGGTTTAATTTGATTGCGACAATGACATGCTGCTAGATATAGAATACCAAATCATATAGAACACAACAAATCATCAAGACTAACATCTTGCAATATTGGTAGATCTTGCTTCACACACACACACATATATATAATATCATTAACTAAATTTAACATATATAATTTCTAAGTGCATTTTTACTTAATATATTATTGCATGATACAATTAGATATATTTCATTTGTAGTTTAATTTATTCAATTAATGTAACTTGTTATGTTTCTTTTTTAAAAATAATCAAAAATAATTTTTCTCGTTTACCATAAATTATTTAAAAAATATAATCAAAACATTACTGTAGTATATAGTATATGCTACTAGTACATTTTTTGTAGCATTATTTATTTTTATTTTAGCGTATTACTCCTTTTGTATTAAAATATTTATTTTTAAAATGTAAAAAAATATTTTTTAATTTTTAATTTTTGTAATTATATATACATTAAATATTTTATTATTTTTTAATTAATAGTATTAGTATACTTTTTTTTATAAAAATTTAAAAGGTGTATAAAGCGATAGAATAATCTTCTTTTGATTCGAGGCAAATTTTTAGCGAACCATACTTCAATCGCCACCTTCATACCTCAATCGATCCCGGTCTTGTTTTCGTTATGGGTCCCTGCTGTCTTCTCTTTCTGGCAGAGAGAAGGGGGCGGGCAATCAGAAGGGCAGTAATACAAAAGGATGCGCAGGGAAACAGGTGCACTAATTTTCTTAACAATCGACATTAGATACATATTCATATTCCTGGTTGCAGTTCGATTAGACCTTTGTTTGATTATAGTATTCAATTTTGCTACTAGCTCATTAGTTCCTTAGAAGCATCAAGCATTTAACTTCGACTTTATTTCTAATATTTTCGAGCTGTGGTGGCGATAATATGAGAGAAATTATATATACTCGATTCTAGCTCCTATACTGAGGTAGCGTTTGATTTGTTGAAGCTGGATGGTAGCTACTTGTGAGTAATGCCCTACAGGAACTCGGTATCGAAAGTGGCCAGTTCAAAACTCTGTCCAAGTCGAATTAAGCTGCTTTTCAGCTCTTCTTTTCAGTCTCGTTCTCTAGTGTTCAACAGTTCATCGGAAAACGTTTCAGAAACTGTGCTTGAGGATGAGACCAATATCGAGTCCCCTATTAGCAAAGAAATCTTTCGGGCAAGCCCTACTCTGGGTTCTTATAAAATGGGTGATTCCACTTTCTATTCTCTCATTGAAAATTGTGCCAAATCAGGTGATTTTAGGTCGATAGATAGTATTTTCTGTCGCATGAAACGGGAATGTAGAATATTTAGAGAAAAGAGTTTCATCTTAGTTTTCAAGGCTTTTGGGAGAGCACATTTGCCTGATAAGGCTGTGGATTTGTTCTATAGTATGGAACATGAATTTAAATGCAGACCATCAGTTCGATCATTTAATTCTGTTCTTAATGTTATTGTTGTTGAGGGTAAATATAGACAAGGTTTGGAGTTTTATTCCTCTGTTGTTGAAAGTAGAAAGATATCACCGAATGTCTTGACTTTTAACTTGATAATAAAAGCTAAGTGTAAATTAGGGTGGGTTGATCAAGCAGTTGAATTGTTTAGAGAAATGCTGGTTAGGAAATGTATTCCTGATGTTTATACTTATTGCACCCTCATGGATGGGCTGTGCAAGGAAAACAGAATCGATGAAGCAGTTTCATTGTTGGATGAGATGCAATTAGAGGGATGCTTCCCTAATTCGGTGACATTTAATGTGCTCATCGCTGGACTTTGTAAGAGGGGTGATCTGACTCGTGCAGCTAAGCTTGTGGAGAACATGTTTTTCAAAGGTTGTGTTCCCAATGAATCCACATACAATACCCTTATTCATTCTTTATTTTGTAAAGGAAAGTTGGATAAGGCAGTTAGTCTTTTGGAGCGGATGGTTTCAAGCAAATGTATGCCTAACAAAGTCACCTATGGAGCAATCATTAATGGGCTTGCTAAGCAGGGAAGAGCCGTCGATGGGGTTTCTCTTTTGGTTTCCCTAGAAAAAAGAGGATATCAAGCAAATGATTTTGTTTATTCAACTCTTCTTGGTGGGCTGTTTAAGGAGGGAAAACCTGATTATGCCATCAAATTGTGGGAAGAAATGACACAAAAGGGATTTAAACCAAATAGTGTTGTTTATAGTGCTTATATTGATGGTATCTGTCGCACCGGAAAACCTGAGGCTGCTGAGGCATTTTATTGTGAGATGATTAGTGAAGGTCAGGTTCCTAACTCTGTTACGTACAGCTCCTTGATCAAGAGTTACTTTAAGGCAGGTAAGAGCCACAAAGCTCTTCTTCTGTGGAAAGAGATGGAAAATAAAAATTGTGTTCCTAATGTGGTCTGCTACAGTGTACTTGTCCATGGTCTATGTGAGGACGGCAAGCTGAAGGAGGCCTTGATGGTCTGGAAGCATATGTTGGGGAGAGGATGTAAGCTTGATGTTGTTGCGTATAGTGCATTGATTCAGGGCTTCTGCAAGGCTGGCTTATTAGACCATGCTTTGAAGCTTTTCAATGAAATGCTTTGTCAAGGAGCTGAGTCGCAGCCAGATGTTGTCACCTATAATATACTTTTCAATGGGTTATGCAGCAATAATAACATTTCTCAGGCCATTGATCTTTTGAATAGTATGCTGGATCATGGTTGTGATCCAGATGTTGCTACCTGTAACATTTTCCTCAGGATCCTAAGGGAGAAGCTAAATCCACCTCAAGATGGTAGGGAATTTCTAGATGAGCTTGTTGCACGACTTTGCAAGCGGCAAAGAATGTCAGCTGCTTCCAAAATTGTACAAATCATGCTGCAAAAGTTTTTGCCGCCGAAAGCCTCAACATGGGAAAGAGTTCTTCGAGGGTGTTGCAGACAGAAGAAAATTTTAGCGGTCATTGATGATTGTTGGACTTTCTTATTCCACTAGTCTGAGGATGAACCTTATTTTGATATTTGATTTCATTTCCTTGGATGCCCTTGCTTCTGATCACAGCTGCTGTTCAGAGGCTCCCTAATGCTCTAGTTGCAGAGTTTGTGTGACCTCTGGCCATGAAGGACACCTGCATGCCTAACAACTTGATGAATGTTTGAAAATAAGACACAGGAATATCTTATAAGGTATGCAATATTATGCTGAGTTTGCATAATAATTGTTTGATAAATGAGTTGCTTTTTCTCCTCCTGTTAGGGATAACACAAAAATTTTGTAAATTTTGCATATGCTTCTTTGTGTACAGCTGTATTTATCAGATAACACAAATAATTAATAGCAAAGAGGGAAAGCTGACCATGAGCACTTGCATAGCTAATACTTCAAGGAGGTTTGCACAGTCACGTGACTTGGGATTGTTATGAATTATCTTGGTGTGTATGTAGTTTGTATTTATGCAGACTGTGAATGTCAAAAAATTATTGGTGGCACCATGCAATGCCCTGTAGGATCTGACGATTGGATTTTTTGCTAGGTCCTAGTATATATTGGTAGTTCTAAATAAAATATAGTATTTATTTCATGGACACCATCAATATAATGCTTCTCATAGCATACTGGGTGGTGCTGTCTTAGTCTTATCACACCATAGGGGCTGTAGTTGTAGTCCTAGACTCCTAGTTGCTTACAGTTCTGAGGGAAAAACCCCAGGTCCATATGGATATGTCTCTTTTCATACCCTTAGGCTTACTAGCAATAGTAGTTTTCAGATTTACTATTACTAATATATATCTTTTATTATTTAATCATATTAATTGGAATTTAGGCCTATCATATATCTGCTTTAAGTTTATCAAGTTATGTTGTATGCATATAGGCCTAGGTGCTTATATCATGCATCATAATATGAATGGTAAATTAATTTGATTAATAACAGAGATGTTTTGATTAATGTTGGGGTTTTGTTTGATAAACCTGATGCAAGAGATTACCCTACAACAGTAAGGTTCTAATACTACTCATATGTATGATAATTTTGGGGTTTGAATCCCCATGCATTCTATTGATCAAAATTGCAACTGATTGATTTACATTTTTCTTATTCCCCTTAAAAATGTTGCACTTCATCAAGCTTGAAGTTTCTTTTACTGTGCACGAGCTTATACCTACATGTTGCTTTCTCTCTCTCACTCTATCTTTCTCTTAAGGAAAAATGTAAAAACTACTTGACTGTTCCTTGCTGCATGTTGCTGCTTTGTGTTGTTTCCTTCAATCGTACCCCCAAGGAGCAGCTGTCTAGCTTGCCTTTCTAGTGAGTTTGGATTGGGCTGGATCAAATGATTCACTCCATTTGGGTGTTTAATTTGTTACATTGCCTAGCTTAATTCTTCATCCCGATTCTGCTCAATTCACTCTATTGATGGGTAATCATGGTGAAAAGCAAAAATTAAGTAAATTTTCTATATGATGACAACATGGCCCTTGATATCGGGGGTAGCCAGGGGTGAAGGGTGAAAAATTAAGTAGTTTTTGCTGTACATAGCCAAATTACTCTTCCATTATCCTACATTTGCCTGGGATAGCATTTTAAATTATTCATCTTGATTCACTTCCATTCCCTTTACTTAGGTTAATGTTTAATCTCACCTCAACCATTGAGGATGAGTGTAACTCGCTTATTTTATTTGTTTTTTATATAGTCAAATATAACAGTTGTTTTATTGAGTATTTATTTTTCATATAGTAATTGATTGAGTAAATGAACTAACTAGCAAGGATTTCTTATCTAATACTTTAATTGAATAATCTCTTTTTTTTTTTTTTTTTTTTTTTTTTGTTTATCAGATATTCAATTGGTTTATACTTTATATTTACATGATATTTTTATAATTATGTCAATTAATTTAGTTGGACTATTATCTTTTTATACATTTACATTTTTAGATTAGATGCATCAAGGTTTTCAAATACAACTAAAGGTAAAAGGCAAATGAGGCAATGGAGAATTACAGTTTGTGGATCTTTTATGTCTGTACATCTGTGTTTATGTGCATCTGAATTACTGGGTTTTGGGGGCGGGAGGGTACTCCTTTCTCAAACCCTGGAGGCTAGAGCTGCAAGTTTAACCACAGGAGTAGCCTTTGTATGCGCTTAGTAGAGCTGCATACATCTTGGTTTCTTAAAACATTGCCTGACTAAACATAAATCTGTTTGACATGCTGTACCAAACATCACAAGCTTCTATTGGTAATGTTGTAATGGTATTACTTATGTTGATTCATTCACCATTACACAAGCTGCAGGTCTATCGGTTCATATAATCTGGTGTCTAAGTAACGTAGAGGTCAGGATGCGAAATAATGTCCAAGTGTTAAGAAATATTTATATTACAGTTCAATGTGAGGCATTGTGTCACTGGCTCACTGCTAGCTGATGGTTTGATATTTTCTGGTCTTGAGCCTTGAATTTTAACCTTCTACCATCAATCTTCTTAAGCATAATGGTAAGATATATTATCTGCCTTGTGGTCTATTCTCCTCAATTTATTATTGCTAATCTGATATGAACTAATCTAATTTTATCCTATATGATTTTATTATTATTATTATTATTATACTGTTATTAACGTCATCATTAATATTTTTTTATTACTATTATTATTATTATTGTTATTATTAATAATTATTACCATTGATTTGGGCATTATATTTTTATGTTTAGATTGTCTTATTCGTATGTTGGTTGCTATATATTTGTTTTACAGAAGCTTGTCCTGAAATGTCTTATTCGTAGTTTTTGGAGCCTGTGCTAGTTTCTGCTGAAATTAAAAATAGCACATTTTGCCTACCAAACATGATATTTGAATGAACAGAAGTTTGACTGGAAATGTTGAGCTGTATTCAAGTTTGGCTCCTTGCTGTCGCTTTGCCTCGACATCTAATAAGATTTTTCATCTATTAAGGTGCTATTATGTGGATGGAAATTTTTGGTGGGTTAGGCTCAAGGTCGACGTTCTTGGGATGCTTATGACCCCACAAAAACAGAACGGTTGTATGTCTCGTTTAGGCCCGAATGGTTTCCTTGACTTGGAGGATTCGGTAGTGATGGATGGTGGCTTGATGTGTATTCCATGTGGTGCTTGATGTATCTCCTCGTGTATGCAGTCGTCTAGGAACCATTGAGTGGCTCATAGCAACGTGCAGATGCTGACATAGCATCAAGTGGCAGGCTACAGCAGTAGTTGTGGATGGAGCTGTCTCGGTTTATGCAGAATTTGGGAAACAAGCTCCTGGTCTGGCAGAAGAAGACCACGGACTTGGTTGCAGCCGACAGATAGGCCTCCCTCCTAATGGTGGCCATTGGGAAAAACTTTTTCGTTATAGGCAAAGAGCTAATCGGCTTAGTACAGTTTTCTTCCTCTATAGTGGTATTATTATTATTATTTTAAAACACACACAGAGATTGTCGCTATTCTTTTTGTCTTTTGATAGGATTAATGTCAGTATTCTTGATGCTGAAAGAGTAGCTATTAGTTCTGTACCCAACTGTTGTTATGATGTAGTTAGCTGTAAATCTTGGTTTTGGATAAGTTTTGTCAGCTTGTACTCTACAACCCCATCTCTTTCTAATAATTGGAAAGTGGGGGAAAAAGGGATTTGGCATTGATAATCACCAGAACATTTTACAATGATTTCATCTATGACGATGGCTGTTCATGAACATCTCCAATCCTCGTATTCCACGTTATATGGGACCATGGCTTAGCTGCTTGGCAAATTGGGAACAATCACTAATCAAATTAGATCTCATAGGAATCCTCCTTTAGGGTTTACGAGGAAAACCGGAAAGGTAGCTTTTTTATAAAAAAAATAAAAGAATTACGAGCGATGAGTCAATGCTATGATAGGATTTGAGTTTATTACTTAATTATTAGAATTTGGAAAATATTATTTTTATCATAGTTGGTGAAAGATTTTGTTATAATTAGAATTATCCTTCTTCTGTATTAAAAAGAAAGTTATTCTTTTAATCTATAAATTTTTTAATAATATAATAAAATTAGTCTTAAAATTATACTTATATTCTTTATTTAAAAATAATAAAATATTTAATGTATATATAGTTAAAAGGGTAAAAATGAAAAGCTTTAATTTTTCTAAAATAATTTTATTTTTTATATAAAAATTTAATGATATAATGACTTTTTTTTATACAAAGGGAGTAAACAATGCCACTAATTACCATATGCATGTGAAAGTAAATCTTCCAACTAATATTATTTTACAAAATAAATTAAAGTAACAAATTCGGGCAAATGTTTATTTGAATGACCTATTTGGCAAATAAAGTTTTGAACATGACTTAAACCACTAATGCTCGAGAAAGAAAATCCTTAATAGTAGTATTTTGTACCAGTGTTCAAAATTAGTTTTTTGAATTCAATGTACACATAAAACTACCATCAACTATCAATACAATTAGGGTTGTAAATGAACTAAGTAAAGCTGAATATCCCTAGACTCGGGTTCGGCTCATTTAATTAAATAAACAAACCGAACCATTTGTAATAAATTTGGTTCCTCTCTACTTAAGCTCGTCGATTGGTTTGTTGAAACTGATCGACTAGTAATAGAACAGTTGACTGGTTTGACTATACCGGTTGAATCGTTTGAGGGAACTCTAGGGTTTGGCTAAGCCAAACTAATTGATTGGTTAGCCCCACTTGATCAACCGATTAAGCCATAGTGTGCTATTTTTTTCTTTTGGACTTTGATATATTTTGAGATTATGCATGATGCTATAATATGATTCTTTAATGATGAGAACTCACCTTTTGGCATAAATTAACTAACATATTAAGTGAATTAAAAGGTTCATAATTCATGGTATTCTCACTAAATGCTTGGAAGGTCTTGATGGAAGAACTGAAATGATTATGCTATAACTTCAAAAGGATAATGTAATCCAAATGTTTGGCCTAAATGGATTATCTTGATGATTTGAGTGATTCTTGGTTAAGCACTAATGGAAATCCCACCACAGGGTTGAAGGGTTATAATGGTTAAGATAGAATGTTATGTGGATGTTACATGGGCCTGATGTGATAACGTAACATTAGAAAATAACACACTAATCACTTAAAGTGCAAGACAGTCGAATTGTGTAGGGGTCTCAATTACACGATCCTCGATTACCTACTGGGATTAACCTACATTTAGATTTTTATTGGTTCCTTCGGGTGGGATTCTAGTAGATCCTAATACCTTACCTACTCTATACACTGATGATGTATTAGAGGATATCAAAACTAAAGGGTGTGGTCACCTAGGTGGGTTTTAGCTTTGGTCAGACTTTATATCATCTAGTTTGAATAAGCTTCTATGGTATGTGAGGTCATGGGGTGGTAAATAGTCCATCACCTGATAAGAATAAGAAAAGGGATAAGGACAAATAAAAAGGAAAAAAGGAAAGAGAAATAATGGCTTACAAATAGTTAATATAATGGATTATATATACATAGAAATTGAACTAATGGGTTAATCCTATAGGTAGATATGAGAGCCTAGTAAGATGTGGAATAAATCATTATTAATTATACGCTCCTATCTATGATATATATGTTGAATTTCTATACATGATGAGCCATGAATTGTCTAAGTCCTTGCATGGCTTGAAATTCTAATGCATTATATGATTATGATAATGCATGTACACTTAAGTGTAATGTATAAGTACGCTACTATGTTTAGTATGAATTATATTGTTGTCTATCGCCTTATATGCTTGTAACTCCCATTGATGAGGTAAATTGGTGTTGGAAATTAATACCAATTCATAAAAAAACATAAAAATTGAGAAGAGAAAACCACTCAAGAACATATATTAAGGAAACATATGATCTTATTAATGTGAATTAATTGTGATTGCAAAGAGAATCAAAGAAATCCTCACCTAAATCACTCAATTCAGCAAGGAATTATAAGAGAACTCCAAAGGAGAGAAGAGGACAATGCTATACTAATTAGGGTTCTAATTTTATGGTATTTATACTGTACAAGACTGTCACAAACACCCCCAGTGTTTCTTTCCAACTTTGATAGTCTTCAATATTTAAGCCACAACTTCTTCATTTGACCTCTAATCAAGCTTATTCTTGATGCATTAGAAAGATAATATAAAGATATACGACTTTTATGTTAAATGCTTTTCCAAATTTGGGTTGAATTAAGGTCAAAACTTCACATCTTTCAAGCACATCTCATAGTTATACTCCAAATTCCTCCGAAACACTTCACACACATATCCAAGCTATTATACACACCAAATATGAGTCACAAGCTCACAATTCTCCACCTTAACGAAGTATTTGAAGTAGCTAGCACCAAAAACACAAAATACCATCTGTCAAAACCCCTGGGCCCCAAAAGGCTCTCATGGTACACAAACACTAACCAAGTCTAAGCAATGCTCGAACTTGCTTACCATAAATGGCTTTATTAGAATATCCACTAGATTCTCTATAGTAGCCACCTTCTCCAACACAATTTTTCCTATAGCAATAGTATCTCAGATGAAGTGGTACCTGATATCAATGTGCTTCATTCAGTGATGGAAAGAATTCGATTTCTTTTCTAAATAAATAGTACTCTGACTATCACTACAAACAACGGGAGCACCATGACCAAACCTAAGCTCATGAAAGAAACCATCAAGCCATGAAGCTTCCTAAAAATCCTTAGTCATAGCCATATACTCAACCTTAGTAGTAGACAACACAATCACATCTTGCAAAGATTACCTCCAGCTAATTACCGAACAACCAAGATGAAACATATAACTTCCAATGAATATCATATTATCAATATCTCTACCATAACCAGAGTTAACGAACCTAGTCAACGCATCAGTTGACCTCCTATACTCAAAACAAGATGATGCAGTACCCTTCTAGTACCTCATAATCCACTTCATGCTTGCCAATGAGCCTTTCCAGGACTCACCATATATCTGCTTACAATAATAATAGCTTGAGCAATATCCAACCTGGTACAAACCATAGTAAACATCATGCATCCCACATCATTAGAGTAGGGAACTATGGCTACAAACTAATCATCATCTTTAAATTTTGGGCAATCCAAAGTAGATAATCTCAAGTGAGTCATGAAGGGAGTACTAACTGGCTTGGCATCATTCATATGAAACCTCTTCAATACCTTGTTCACATACTGCTCTTGTGAAAAGTAAAGATGATTCTATCTACGGTCTTGAATGATCTCCACACCAAGAATCTTCTTCGCAGCTCCCAGATCCTTCATATCAAACTCAGTCTTCAGCATTATTTTTACCTTGTTAACTTTAGACAAATCTTTTGCTACGACAAGCATGCCATCGACATACAACAAAAGATACACCAAAGAACCATCACCAACCTACTTCAAGTATACACATCTATCGTAATCACTCCTAAAGAACCTATGCTCAATCATAAATTGATCAAACATTTTGTACCATTATCTAGGAAACTACTTTAGAATATATAATGACTTCTTCAATAAGCACACATGATTGTGCTTTTCTTTAATAACAAAACCATCTAGTTGGTACATATAAATCTCCTCCTTGAAATCACCACGTAGAAAAGTTGCTTTATCATCTAATTACTATAACTCCATATCTCGCATAGCCTCAAGAAAAAGAAAAATACGAACAGAAGTATGCCTAACAATAGGAGAAAATACCTCGTTATAGTCTACACCAAGTATCTGACTAAACCCATGTGTAACTAAACAAGCCTTGTACCTCAGTCCCTCAACACTTGGAGTTACCTATTTGAACTTGTAAACCCACTTACAATCAACAATTTTCTTCTTCTTAGGTGCCATCATAAGTTTTCATGTATGACTCTTCTATAGAAATTGTATCTCCTCCTTTATAGCAGCACACCACTGAGTAGAATTAGCACTAATAATGACATCTGTGTATGACACTGGCTCTTGTACATCAACCACAATCTCAGCACTAGCCAAAGCATAACTTGCTAATTCCTCAAAGTCATATCTCATAAGAGGATTCACAACCCTCTGTGGTCTACTCAGAGTAATGCCCATTTGCTCCACCTATTGATTGGATCCACCCACTTTAAGAATAGTAGGTCTCATACTAGAAAAGTATGAATGATCCAAATCAACCTCTACCTCCACCTTATCCATAACACCATGCAGGTTTGCCTGCTCCACCTCTTCAAATAATCTATCAAAAGAAGACTCGGTCTTTTGGAGGAATATGGACTCATAGAAGGTAACATCCCTACTAGTCAAAAACTTAGATGCAACTGGGTCCCATAACCTATACCCCTTCACACTAGATGTATAACCAAGAAAAATGTACTTCTTGGCTCTAAGCTTGAGCTTCCCATCATTCATATAATAATAGGTAGGACGTCCAAAAATATATAGATCAGAATAATCAACTGGTTTTCTAGACCATACCTCCTTAGGTGTCTTCAAATCAATGGAATTATTGGGTGACCTATTCAACAGGAATGCCACCATTTGAATTGGCTCAGCCCAAAATTCCTTTCCTAATCTAGCTTATAACAACATACATCGAGCCTTCTCTAATAGGGTCCTATTCATCCTCTCATCAACCCCATTCTATTATCGTCTTCTAACACAAGTGTGATGCCTAGCAATACCATGGTCCTCACAATAATTAATGAAACTATGCTCCACAAACTCAAGGCCATTATTTGTCCTCAGAAACCTTACATGTCTCCTAATATACTTCTCTAGTAAGGTTTACTAAAGCTTGAAAACACCAAAGATATCATTCTTATTTTTAATAAAATATTATCACGCCTTTCTAGAGAAGTCATCAATAAATGTTAGTAGGTATCGTGAATCACCCTTGTAAGACCCCAAAAATTAGAGTGAACATGATCTAGAGGCCCCTTCACACTATGTGTAGCCTTTGAAAAGCTAACCCACTTATTCTTTCCAAGCACATAGTGCTCACAGAAATCCATAGTACCTGTACTTTTCCCATCCAACAACCCTATCTTGGAGAGTTCAGTCAAGTCTTTGACACTCATGTGTCCAAGTCGCATATGCCAATGTATGGTAATATTCAAGTCGGACATACTAGATGACGTTACCACAGCCGTTCCCTCAATAGTGGAACCAAGAAGTTCATACAGTGTCCCAACCCTGTTACATTTCATTACAAAAAGGGACCCTCTAGTAATCCTCATTGTGCCATCCTTGATCACATAATGATATCCATTTTAATCCAAGGAACTCAATGAAATCAAGTTCTTGGTCATCTCAAGGAAATGTCGAACATTAGATAATGTTCTGACCACACCATCATGCATATTCACCTTCACTATCCCAATCCTAGCAAATTTGCATGCAACATCATTACCCATTAGAATTACTCTACCTTGATTCATCTAGTAAGTCTGGAACCAGTTCTTATTGGAAAAAATATGGTAAGAGCATCTGAAGTCTAAGATCCACCTATACATAGTCTTGGTCTGACCATCAGTAGCAGTCAATACATCACCATCACTATCATACTAGGCTATAGCAACATCATCTTTTGTGCTAAATGATTCACCAAGTTTATCTCCAGATTTCTTATTAAGACAAAAATTCTTGATATGCCCCTTCTTATGGTATCCATAATACATGATATTCTTCGATATTTTATTCCTTGACTTTGATCTAAACTTGTTCTTCTTCTCACCAAAACCTCGTTCCTGAGCCCTGGCCCTAGGTACAAGTCCCTTACTATGTAAGTCACTAAAACCACCTTCTATCAACTGATTATCAATTAGTTTCCATTGTAGTAGGGCAGTCTTGACATCATCAAGAACCAACTCATCATCCTTCCCATACAGTATGGTCTCATGAAAATGTTTGTAATAGGAAAAATAAAAAAGAACACAACAATGTAATAGCAAGATCTTCATCCTCCAATTTGACATCTATATTCCTTAGATCCATAATTATATAGTCAAATTCATCAAGATGAGATTATAGGGATTGTCCCTTACCCAATTTCAAGTTGTGCAACTTACTCTTCAACCACAAATAATTCATCACCGACTTCATCATGTATAGAGAATCCAGCTTGAGCCATAGGGATGACATCAAACTTCTCTATATCAAATCTTGTTGACGTCCCAAACATGAACCCCGCATGATGATACTAATTTGTTGGGGATTAATATCAATTTAGAAAAATAAGATCTAATTGGAATCAATTAGAACACACAAGAATTGAGAATAGAGGAACACTCAAGAACATAGATTGGGAAAATAGATGATCTTATTAATGTGAAGTAATTGTGATTATAAAGAGAATTAAAGAAATACTTTAAACACTCAATTCAGTAAGGAATTACAAGAGAACTCAAAAGGAGAGAAGAGGATTGTGTTGTACTAATTCGAGTTTTAATCGTATGGTATTTATATAGTATAAGACTATTACAAACACGAGCCCCCCGGTTTTTCTTTCCAGCTTTCACAGTCTTTAGTATTTCGGCCTTAACTTCTTCATTTGACCTCCAATTGAGCTTATTCTTGATGCGTTGGAAAGATGACAAAAAGATCAATCATGTTCAACACTTTTCCAAATTCCAATTGAATCAAAGTCAAATATTTATATCTTTCCATTACAACTCACAATTCTACTCCAAATTCCTTCGAAACACTTTACATACAAATCCAAGACATTATACATACCAAATACAAATTACACACTCATACTTGGGTTACTTAGTATACTACATGTTTTTGTGCCTATTTCTTCATTCACCTACGCAATCCCACAAGCAAAAGACCATGTGTCAGATTTAGAGGATGGCCAGTAGTGGCCCTACCTTGTTTTGGGTTTGGAATTATGAGAACATGGACACCTAGAGAATGATTTTTGATCATTAATGGACTAGGGTTTAGGGCTATGCCCTACCATTGTTTTATGCCTATTATAGATCGGTAATTTTAGTTTAATCTTTCTCTCATGTATTTGAAAATTTTGGAAACTCATCAAGGTCTTATTTTACATTTCTTTTAGTATCTATATATCATGTTTCTTAGGTACTCTACTCTTATTTTTTGGTTGGTTTTTTCCTTAGCTTTATATGTAACATGGGATGGGTGGAAAACATTTAGTCTATCATAGTTGTGGTGGTAGCACCTCACTTTTCTTAGGCGTGTTTGATATTTTTCTACTTCCTCAATGTTTTAAAAAAAAATTAGAATAAAAAATGGGGATGTTACATCTAAGAGTAAGAGGGGTTTCTTGCTAAGGCTATTGAAATGGATTTGGAGCCCTTAGTTGATATAAACCCCTATGAGTTATATACCCTAGATTTGAGTAGCACTCAAACAACATGTCCCTCATCATACCATAAACCGTGTATTAAATTAGGTCTCCCACACAATCTTTCCCTACGTGATCAACCTTATAGCACCCAAAATAGAAAATTTAAACCTACCCTTGACTATGTATTTTGAAATCGCTGAACCATAAACCCTCTAAAAACTTGGTTGGACATTATTACATGATTGCACTGAAATGTCCCAAAATTTTCATATTTTAATAATTATATTTAAATGAGGTTTTATTATAAAAATTAATTAAATTAATTATTTTTATTAGAATAAAAGGAAATTAATTAGGGCAAATCAAGAAGAAATTTATAAGTATTTTAATTAGGAGAAATTTTGGTATTTTAGCTAATTAAAGATTTTATTTTAGAAATTAATTAAATAAATTATTTTATTTAAAATAAGAAGGAGAAAATAGTTTTAAATTAACATTAATTTTATAAATAATTTAATTGGAGAAAATTAGTATGTTTTGCTAATTAAAATGAAATTTATGAAAAATCTTTTAAAAATCCTAAATTAGCCTAAAAAGGGATTTAAATATTATTTTATTGAAATATTATTATTTTTAAATATCTCAAATATCCTAGTTAATTTTATTGGCTCTAACCCATTATTTTTCCTTTTCCCTTTTCTTTCTTCTTTTTTCTTTCTTTTTCTTTCTTTTTCTTCCTTATTCTTTTCTTTTTCTTCCTTCTCCCCAAACTAGGCTAGCTAACTGCCCAAGTCCTCCCTTCCTCCTTCCCTTCTTCGGCACGGCACAGCCCGCGTTTGCCTCATTCCTTTCTTCTTTGCGCTGCATTTCACTCTTTTTCCCATTGAAACGCTGCATCTCGATCTTTTTTTAGTAGCCATTGCCGCCGAGCCAGTCTTTCTTCTTTTCTTTCTTTCTTTTCTTTCCCGGCCACCCGATCCAACTGCCTTTTTCTTTCTTCTTCTTCCTTCCTTCCTTCCCCCATCGACGTCGAGCAGCTGCACCATTTCCGCTGCCCTTGTGCCCTGGTTTTTCGCCGCCGTTGACTGACCATTTCGATCCTCTCTCTCCCTTGCTGACTCTTTAACATTTTCTCCCAACTAACTTCCCCTCTCCTCGCACATTTCTCCCTCTCCCAGCCAGTGAACCACCCTGCCTCGTCCCTGAGATTTTGCCGGCCAAACAACGCCGTCGGTGAGCCCAAACTAACCTGCCTTATCCCCTCACCGATCTACATAATCCTAACCTCTCCTCTAACTCTATAAATACCCCCATGATCTACCCTGTATCAAATTTTTGGTTTCCAACCTAGAAATCATCCCTTTTCGCCGCCTCCCCTTTAGACGCCTTGTCCGCCACCTCCAGCCAACTTCACCACCATCTCTAGACACCAAACTCTTCCTTGCACTTCCCTCTAGCTAACCAAACGTCTCATCTCCATTGATTTTTCCTGCACAAGCCGCCCCTGCTGTGCGAAGTTCCCTCCCCGATCAACCCTTCCTTCCACCTCCGCCACCCTTTGCGCCGCCCTTAGCCACCTCTTCTGCCACTTCTTTTACCTCCCATTCTCTTCTGTAGACCCTCCTCTATCTCCCCTACCTTTCTTTTCCTCTTCCTCCCTCTCCTCCTCTCTTTCTCTCCTTCTTCCTCATTTCGGCCACCACCGTCGCCGCCATGCGCCACCACCTTTGGCTGTGCTGCCACCATCATTTTGTTCCTCTCCTTCTAGGCAACCATAATCACCCTTACTCCCACCTTAATTATCCCTATCTTTTTCTTAGAATTCAATTTTTTACCCTTTTCTTCCTTTTTTCCAGCCACCGCCGCCACCGTCGTGCACCATCGCCCGTGTCGCCTATCACCACCAGCCTAAGGTTGAACCCTAGACCCTCTGAACCCTTCTCCCTATTTTTATAAGCCTTAATTTATTTTATTTTATTTATTTAAATATAAATACTATTATTATTATTATTATTATTTCAATTATTAATATGCATTATTAATATGTTATTATTATAATTATTATTTTTATTATTAATATTTCAAATTACTATTATTATTATTTCATTATTAATATTACAACTACTTTACTATTAGTTTTGCTATTATTATTATTATTATTATTATGCAATTAGCATTATTATTATTATTATTATTATTATTATTATTATTATTATCATTATCATTATCATCATCATCATCATCATCATCATCATCATCATCATCATCATCATCATCATCATCATCATCATCATCATCATCATTATTATTATTATTATTAATATTATTATTATTATTATTATTATTATTATTATTATTATTATTATTATTATTATTATTATTATTTTAGTAAAGGGGCCGAAGCCTTTATTTTACTTCATTTTTGAATAATGCCTCTTTATTATTATTGTTACTATTATTATTATTATTCTTGTTTATATTATCTTTGATATTATTTTAGTATCTTTGCTATTATTATTTGAGTATCTTTTTTATTATTATTAGGGTAAAGTCTTTAACCATATATTATCAACTTTTATAATATTTCTATTATTTCCTATATCTTTAGCAAAAATAGTAATTAGTTAATGTTATTTTTCTTAATATTTTATTATTTTATTAAAAATCTAGTCTTAGAATAAATTAGTAATTAATAGTATTTTTAGTAAGAGGGAGTCTAATTTCTAGTTTTTTTCCTTATAATAGGTGAGACCAGTCAAAGCCCTAAGGAGGCGTAGGAGCGTACTCAAAGACTGGTGTCGTTTTAGGTAATGGTGTTACTAAGGCCTATTGTGTGTTGATGTGCATTAAATGCCTTGTATGTTATGCATCCTATGTTATTATTGTAATTATTTTGTATGTGGTATAATGTGGAGTTGAAGTATGTTTTCGTATGGCATGTGTACTATATGTAATGAAATATTATATATATATGATGATATATGTTGTGACCCTGTAAGACATATATGTGAGGGTGTTGATGTGGTTTGTGTGGGAGAAAGGATGAAAAAAGAGGACGAGGAAAGAAGTTGACCAAGGGATGTGAGTTGACCTAAGTATTTTAATGATTCATGAGTGGAAGAATAAAATGGAAAATTTAGGGTTTCGTATGAGAGGATATAATTTATGGTTTGTATGGGAGAGTCTAATTTATGGTGTTATGTGGGAGAATCTAATTTATGATGTTGTATGGGAGAATGTAATTTATGAAATTGTATGGGAGAATCTAATTTATGGTTTTATATAGGAGAATCTAATTTATGGTGTTATATGGGAGAATCTAATTTACTCTTTTGTATGGGAGAATCTAATTTATGGTATAATATAGGAGATTCTAATCTATGATTGTGCATGGAAAGATCTATGGTCGTACATGGGAGAATCCTTGGTTTCATATGGATGGACTTAGGGTTTTGCATGGCATATTTTATGAGGTTGTATGGGAGAATTTAAGTTATGGTTTTGTATGGGTTGAATTTAGGGTTTGGTATGGATGAATCTTTGGTGTTGCATGAAAGAATTTAGGGTTTCGTATGGATGGTGTTAGGGTTTGCATGGAGTTGCATGGTGTAGGGTTTTGCATGGAGTTGCATGGTGTTAGGGTTTTGCATGGAGTAGTGGTTGAAGGATGATATTAATGTTTACATGGTGGTAATAGGGTTTTGCATGGTGGTTTAGGGTTTGCATGGGAGCTAGGGTTTACGTAGAGTTAGGGTTTGTATGGGTGTTAGGGTGTGTCATGATTAACTATGGTGGTGGTGGTTAACTAGGGTTGGAGTGTTAACCTGAGTTGAATAGTAAGCATGGTAGAAGTCAGTATTGCATGTCTTGGAATGAGCTTCTGAATAATATACTTAAAATATTAATTACGTAAAGTGGAAGATGTTGAGCTGGGCCCAGACCGATCCACCGGTTAAAATAGTAGCAGGGAGTGTTTCCCTCATGACCGCTCCACCGGCTATAATAGTGGCAGGGCATGTACCCTCGCGAACGATCCACCGGCTATAATAGTTGGGGATCTTGAGCTCAACAAAATCAAACCCTACAGTTGCTAAGACTAAGAAATACACTAATTACTTATAGTGGAACACCGTACGAGAAGGGGCCATATCGATCCACATGCATATAATAGTGGCAGGGTATGTTACCCTCACGACCTATCTACCAGCTAAAATAGTGGGGTTCTCGTACTCGTGTGGACTTGATAAAGAAAATGGCATGAATTGACTTCTAATAAAAGAGTAATTAAATAATTAATCTGGAATAATCATGTACTTTATGTGTGGCCTGGATCATTTGTAGGTTGTATAATTTCCTTCATGACCTTATGTACTATATGTGTGGGTTTGAAAGTGTAAGATGAGTATTATTTTGCATAATTCTATATGCTTATGTGTTGGCCTTAGTGCTCGGTTACCTTCCTCAATACGTAGCGTATTGATCACCCTTTTCATGGGTGTTGCTCATTCCCATGAGTAGTATGCCCTTCTGATTTTGTGCAGGTGGACGAGACATCCAGCTGGGCTTAGTGTTGAGCTTGTTTTGACTCCAAGTTCAAGAGAGTTGTGGCCATATTTCCTCTTCATGTGATTTTATTTCATTATGTTATTTCTTTTGTATCGCATTCATTCTTATATGATTTATTACCTTGTATTGAGAGAAACCTTTTATTGATTGTAAGAATATTCCCTTCGAGGAATTTAAATTTTGCACTCTGATTTCTATCTTATTATTTTTTTTATCAACTTTTAGGCATACTCTGATTTTGATGCATGATTCTTTCTAGTTCTTTTATGAACACTTGGTTTGAATTTAATATTTTCTTTAGCCTTAGCACTTGGTACTGGTACGGTTAGAGAGAACCAGTCTGGTACTAAGTGTGGCGGTAACATCCCATAATTCACGGGTTTTAATTTAAGAGTTTCTATTTTAATTACTTCCACTTTATAAAAAAAAAGTAGTGAATTTTGGGGTGTTATATGCACCCTTTGATTACTGTGCTAGGAATCAAGCTTCCTCTTGTCACGCATCAAATTCTGCACTTGAACTAAAATGCCCTAAATATTCTAATTTTAATAATTATAATAAAATAAGGTTTTATTATAAAAATTAAATAAATAAATTATTTTTATTAAAATAAAAGGGAATTAAATAGGGCAAATCAAGAAGAAATTTATAAGTATTTTAATTAGGAAGAAATTTGGATATTTTAGCTAATTAAGAATTTTATTTTAGAAATTAATTAAATAAATTATTTTATTTAAATAAGGGGGAATAAATAGGGCCAAATTAATAGGAATTCTATAAATAATTTAATTGAAGAAAATTAGAGTGATTTGCTAATTAAAATGAAATTTATGAAAAATCTTTCAAAAATCCTAAATCGGCCTAAAAAGGGATTTAAATATTATTATTTTTTAAAATATCCTAAATATCCTAATTAATTTAATTAACCTAAACCTCATATTTTTATTTTTCCCTTTTCCCTTTTTCCTTTTCTTTCTTCCTTTTTCCTTTCTTTTCCTTTCTTTTCTTTTCTTCTCTTTTCTTCCTTACCCTCCCCCAACCTGGGCCAGCCCACTCCCAATCCTTTACCCTCTTTCCTTTCCTTTGGCACGACCCAACCCACATGGCCGAATCTTCTTTCCTATGGCCCAACTTTTATTTTTTTTTCTTACTCCTTCGGCACGGCCAAATTTTGCTCCCCGTTTTAATGTCCGCTTGACCGGTCCAGTTTTTCCCCTTATTTTCCTTTCCTTTGTTTTCTTTTCCCAATCACCTGGTCCAGCTGCCACCTCTTTCTTCTTCTTCCTTTCTTCTCCCCCCATCCCTTCGCACCGGTCATTCTGACGACCTACACCGTCGTCCCAACTCCTTAGATTTTTGTCGACAATGTTGCCGTTTGATCAGCCATCCTTCCTCTATCATATCTTGCTGAACCGTCAACCTTTTCGCCCAACCAACTATCCCCTCTCCTTGCACGTTTTCCTTTCTCCCAGCCAGCCACACCCTACCACGTTTGCTCAAAGTTCGTCGGCCACTATCGTCGCCGGTGAGTCTAACCTACCTTCCCGATCCTCCCATTCTTCCCTCTAACCTTATCCCTCCCTTTAATCTATAAATACCCCCCATAATCAACAAGGGTCAAGCTTTTAATTCTTACCCAAAATTTTCCGACCTTGCCACTGCAGCCACTTCATACACCATTTCCGCCAACATCGGCCAACACCGCCACCCTCTCTGCCTACCAAATCAATCCTTGCACCTCCTGCTAACTAACTGAACCAACCATATCCCTTGATTTTTTTTGCACAAGCTGCCTTGGTTGGGCAAAATTTTCTCCCCAATCAACCCTTTCTCCCACCTCAGCCACCCTTCGCGCCATTGTCCGCCACCACTACCGCCGCTGCCACTGCTTCATTCACCTCCCAATTTTTTCTGCTTACCCTCCTCTACCTTTCCCTACCCTCCTTTTCCTTTTCCTCCCTCTCCTCCTCTCTTTCTCTTCTTCTTCACCATTCTACCGATGCCGCCACCGTCATGCGCTGCCACCTTTGGCTGCACCACCACCCTTATTATGTTCTTCTCCTTCTGAGCAGCCATAATCACCCTTAGTTCCACTCTCATTCTCCCTATTTTGTTCTTAGCCTTCAACTTTTTCCCTTTTCTTCTCTTTTTCCGGCCACTACCACCGCCGCCTATCACCACCAACCTAAGGTTGAACCCTAGACCCTCTCAACCCTGTTACCCTATTTTTACAAGCTTTATTTTATTTTATTTTATTTATTCAAAATATATTATTATTATTATTATTATTATTATTTCTATTGAGGGTCGAAGCCCTATTATATTTTATTTTGATTTTATTATTATTATTATTTTTATTATTATTGCTATTATCTTTATTATTAATATTAATATGTTATTGTTGTTGTTGTAATTATTATTATTATTATTATTATTATTATTATTATTATTATTATTATTATTATCATTATTATTATTATTATTATTGTTTTCAATGTTAGTATTATTATTATTCTATTTAGGGCGGAAACCCTATTGTGCCTATTTTAAATTTTAGTAGTAGTATTATAAATATCAAGTCTTATTATTCTTAATATTATTAATATTTTTACCATTAGCATTTATTATCATCATCATCATCATTATTATTATTATTATTATTTAATGAGTTTATTATTATTCAATTTAGGGTCGAAACCCTACTTCATTTTATCTTCAATTATTATCATTACTATTATTACCATTATGATTATTATTATTTTTGCAACATTATAATGGTTTTTATCATTATTATTATTACTATTTCATTATTATTATTATTATTATTACTAAATTTTATCATTAATTTTACTAATGTTATTATTAGTATTATTTTGGTAAAGGGGCCGAAGCCCTTATTTCACTTTGTTTTTGAGTAATGCGCTTATTATTATTTTTTTATTATTAATATGGTTATTATTATTGTTATTATTTTTATTATTTCCATTTTCATTATTATTATTATTATTAGAATTAAGTGTTCAAACCCTTATATTATCAACTTTTATAATATTACTATTATTTCTTATATATTTAGCAAAGTTAGTAATTAGTTAATGTCATTATTATTAATATGTTATTATTTTATTAAAAACCTAGTCTTAGAATAAGTTAGTAAGTAATAGTATTTTTAGTGGGAGGGAATCTAATTTTTAGCTTTTCCCTCATATAGGTGAGACTAGTCAAAGCCCTAAGGAGGTGTAGGAGCGTGCTCCAAGACTGATGTCGTTTTAAGTAAAGGTGTTACTAAGGCCTTATGTGTGTTGATGTGCATTATACGCTTTGTATATTATGCATCCTATGTTTATCATTATAATTGTTTCGTGTGTGTTATTACGTGGAGTTGAATTATGTTTCTGTGTCATTATATGGCATGTGTACTTTGTGTATGTGATGAAATATTGTGGTATATGATGTTATGTGTTGTGATCCTGTAAGACATGCATTTGAGGATGTTAGTGTGGGGGAAAGGATGAGAAAGGAGAATGGGGGGGGAAAGAAGTTGACCAAGGGAAGTAAGTTGACCAAAAGGGAAAGAGGTTGACCATAGGGAATGAGTTGACCAAAGGGGAATAAGTTGACCAAGGGATGTGAGTTGACCTAAGTATTTTAATGATCCATGAGTGGAAGAATAAAATGAAAAATTTAGGGTTTCGTGTGAAAGAATCTAATCTATGTTTTGTATGGAAGAATCTAATCTATGGTGTATCATGGGAGAATCTAATCTATAGTGTTGCATGGGAGAATCTAAACTAGGGTTTTGTATAGATGGACTTAGGGTTTTGCATGGCTGATTCTATGGTGTTTCATGGGAGGATCTAATCTAGGGTTTTGTATGGATTGAATCTAGAGTTGGTATGGATGAATCTTGAGTTTTGTATGGAAGAATCTAGGGTTTAATATGAAGGAATCTTGGGTTTTGTATGGAGGAATCTAGTATTTTGTATGGATGAATTTAGGGTTTTGCATGGTGGACTCTAAGGTTTTGTATGGATGGATTTAGGGTTTTGTATGAGAAAGTTTGAAGGTTTGCATGGGAAGGTTAGCGTATGCATGGGAGTAAAGTTTACATATGAAAAGTTGACTTGGGATGTAAGGAAGGTAATAGAAGAGTTATTTGGGTGTTTGGAAGTTTTGAGTGAAAAATAGTACGTAGGAGACCGAGCTAAGGTTTAGGGTAAAAACCCTAAATTAAGGAGGTGGTAATAAGGAAAAATAAACGAGAGTGATTGGAGTACGAGAGGGAGATGAAAATGATCAAGTAATGATGAGTATGATTGGCATGGAAAAATAATAAGTGGAATGTGAGAAATGGAAGGGTGATATGTGGACGCGAGGAACTAGGGTTTGGTGTGGCTACTTAGGGATTCATGGTCACATGTGTATTTGGTGATTAAAAAGTGATGATGAGGGTGGAATATATGGATTGCATTGTGTGGAGTGTTAAAAATGATTTAGGTTGTGTGAGGTGGAGTAGGATGGGCCAGTTAGGCCTAAATTAGGGTTTTTGGGGAAAAACCCTAGAGTAAGGAAATAAGTGGACTTGGAGGTGTGTAGTAGTGGGCTTTGACCCACATATTCTGGTGTTGGAGTTCTAGTGTGAATTTGAGTATAGAGGAAAGGTTGTTGGGCAAGTTAGGAGTTACAAGGTTCTCATAATATGATGCAATTTAGTTAGAGGATAAGGGTAAAGGGAGTGATTCATGCATGTCTAGAGTAAAGTTTCTGAATAAGATACCATAATATATTAATCATTTAAAGTGGAACATTGTTGAGCCAGGCCCAGACTGATCCACTGGTGAATAATAGTGGTTAGGGCATGATGTCTTATATGTGATTGGTCCATCGGCGAATAATAGTGGTCAGGCTTTGTACCTGTGCGTTTTCGGTCCACCAACTATAATAGTGAGGGATTCCGTGCTCAACAAAACCGAACATGTTTGTGTTAAGACATGGGAAAGACACTAAGTATTTATAGTGGAACACCATGAGAGTCGGGGCCAGACTGGTTCACCAGCAAATAATAGTGGTCAGGAGCTTTATACCCTCTGTGTTTCTGGTCCACCGACAATAATAGTGGTCAGGAGTTATGTACCCTGTATGTATTCGGTTCATTGGCTATAATAGTGGGGTTTTCATACTCGCATGGATTTGATAAAAAGCATGGTATGAAATTAGTTCTAATTAGAGAATAATTACTTAATTAATCCAAACTGTAAATGGGCCTTTATGTATCTATCCGAATGATTATACGATTTTATGTTATCATGATGGATTATGCTCTTTTATTTCTTCTATATTATTTGTGTGATTTTGTGTGTTAGCCTTAGTGCACGGTTACCTTACTTAGTACATAGCGTACTGATCACCCTTTTCATGGGTAATGCTCATTCCTACGAGTAGTAGGCCCTTCTGAATTTGTGCGGGTGGGTGAGACATCAGGCGGGGCTAAGAGTTGAGCTTCTGGTTGGCTTGAAGTTCGAGAGTGTCGTGGTCATATTTACTCTTTATGCGATTTATTTCCTTTTATATTTCTTTTGTATCGTATTTACTCTTTTATGATCTATTACTTTGTATTGAGTATTTCAAATAAACATTTTATTGATTGTAAGATTATTCCCTCTAAGGAATTTTGATTTCGCACTCTGATTTCCATCTTATTATTGATTATAAACTTTTATGTGTACTCTGACTTCTATGTTATGATCTTTCTAGTCCTTTTTATGAAATCTCAGTTTAAGTTTGAAAATAGTATTTTTAGCCTTAGCACTTGGTACTGGAACTGTCGGAGTGAACCGGTCTGGTATTAAGTGTGGCGGTAACATCCCCAGAATTCACGATTTTTAATTTAATTACTTACGTTTTTAAACAAAATAGTGAATTTTGGGGTGCTACATGAACATATCTAGTTGAATCACATGACTTATCATAAAGAGTTGTTAGATCCATATGGTTGTCAATTCCCATCATATGGATGTCAATTCCCATCATATGTTGAATATTGAACAACATACCCTTCTCTAAGTAGAACACTATTGTAGTAATTCTAATTAAGGTACCTCAAGTTAACCTTAAAACCTCTCTAAATCAAGCATAGTACTCCCTAGTTGTCATGGTACCCCAAGTGAGCAGTAGAAAATCCTCTAGCGTATCTTACATGAAGATTTCAAGAGAAAAATGAGTATACATATCTTCATTGAAGTCCTCCTAGAACATAAAAAATCCTCCTTACATACAACAACCTACCCACTACTCACTTGTCATTGCTTGTAAGAAGTAGGCTGCCACACTGGCTCTTATATCCTTGTGGTAGTCTATTGCCTTGAAAGTCATGTCCATGTCTTGAATTCAAGGCTCAAGAATAATTAATTCCTCCTAACCAAGATGTGTTTGAGGGTGATGAATGATGAGCCTATATAGACAATCCTCACAGATGAATTCCTTTTATGGAAAGTATGAGCAGTAGTGGAGGTTGCAATTGAGCCAGTGGTCACAACTAAACTAGAGGTTACTGAGCCTGCTTTGGAACAAACTTTGTGATGGAAACAAATGCATCTTCAACATGAGTGTAACAACCATCCTTAAAACATGATCTACAAGCATTATAAGCCCTTAGAAGATTGAAAAAAGAGACCATGTTAGGGTAATCATTACTATATCGTTATAGCACAAGACTAAGAGCACATAATTACATAAATGCCACCTAAACTACCCTGGTAGAAGCCTCCCAAACTATTTTGGTTTTCAAAACATTGAGGATATAATCCTTTGGAATAAAGAGAAGGAACTTTGAACAATAGCTTTAATTCCAACTTTAACACCTTAAATTTTTTAGCTAAAAAAAAACTTTTAAAACTATAGATCTATGAAAACAAAAAAAAATTGTGGGGATTATCTCCTCTTTAAACACGAGTCTAGATTTCATACCATTCTCACATTAAGGGTAAGGATAAAACTGTTCACAAAAAGTCATGAAGTAGAGATAACAATGAAGTAATATGATATAAGAAGATATTGTTGTAGATATAAACTCCTAAACATAAAATAAAAGGGAAACAGACATAATATTCTAAAACATATAGATTAAAAAATATCCTAAAGGCACTACCTAGTATCTCCTACCATGATTCTCCACCCATACATAGTCTCTCTTACCTGTGCACTTCATTATAGAAGTCGGCATTATCATCCTTTAGTACCTGCAAAAGGTTACCTACAAGATGTAGTGTTAATATGTTTATTTATTAAGTAAACAAGGGCTCCCTCATAGAGGCAACATGAAACACATATGTTATGGTAGTTAAAGAAATAAAACATGAGGTTCACTTAATCGTGTTGTCACATCTTACTCATAACAATATTGAATAGAAAACCTAATTTATACTCACATATTATTACATAACCCATGCTCATTTCATAATATATATTATAACCATACCGATTCCATACTCATATAAGTGGATTATTTTATACTAGCTAATCCAATATAGATAATTAGAATAACATATACAATAAACATAGGTAGATCATTTACATCGACTAACCCAATATAGATAGTTAGTGCATCTTGATCAAGATGGACTAAAACTATCAACAAACCTAATATAGATGGCCATTATAAGTCAAATAATGGTGGCCTAAAACTATCAACTAACCTAATATAAATAACCAAGGTAGCTCAAATAATGATGAGCTAAAATCACTAATCGATCAAATATAGATAGATAATGTAACTCAAATAATGGTGGGCTAAAACCACCAGCTAATCCATAAAGGGAAGTCAGCACATAATTCCATCTGCCCTTTCCTTTTATTCATAAACATCATGTTCAAGTCTAACACTTTAACTCATACTCCACATCTATACCTAAACCATGTGCTCACATTTTATCTATTATTCATGAAATGGAAAGGTCAAATAGAGAATTTAACCCTTAGAAATACAACAAAAGTCCTAGACAAACTAGTTACCTAGTCTCACAAACTAACGGACTAATATAAGAATGTAACACCCCCAAAAATTAAAGTTGAAAATTTTCATTTAATTAAAACCACACACAAGGATAGGGGATGCTACCGTCATTATTAGCACAAACCTAGCCCTAGGCCAGTCTTACACCAACCATAAGGCTATAAAAATGCACAAGACATTAAACATAATAAGACATAGAATTGTAATGATCCAAAAGGTTCATAAATAAAAAGGGAAATCAAAGTTATAGGTTGGGTTGAAGCCACAAAGGAAAAAGAACAATATAAACAATAATATAAGATAAAACTAGGAAAAGAAGAGTCTGGAAGACACTCACTCTAAGGCCCCATGCTAAGTCCAATAGGTCAATACTTAGCCCCGCCCGATGCCTCGAATGCATCATAGACATCGAACACAACATTTCCTACCTTTACCAACTCAGAAAGGACCTCTGCTCATGGGAATAAGTAGCACCCATGAAACGAGTGATTGGTACGCTACGTACTAAGAAAGGTAACCATGCATCTAAGGCCATACATGAAAGATAGATAATACAAGCATGTAACCATGCAAATAAAGCCATACATGAAAGATAAATAGTACAAATCGTGATTCAAACCAGTTTAACCTAATTGTTAGATCTATGGTCTTTATTTTTATTTCACACCATTTTTATTATAATTCCATGTGATTATGGGAACCCCACTATTATAGTTAGTATATCAAAAACCTCCAGGGCAGAAGACTCCTAACCACTATTATTCGCCAATAGATCGATATCAAAGAAAAAGTGCTCCTGGCCACTATTATGCCATTGGATTGGTTTGGCCCAACTCCCATGTTGCTCCACTATAAGTAATTATTATATTTCCCATGGCTTATAAACATTAAGGTCTAGGTTATTGAGCTTGGGATCTCCTATTATTATAGTAGGTGGATTGGAAACATCCAGGCAACACGCACCTAGCCACTATTATTAGCCAGTGGATCAGTCTCTAGGGCAAAGTGCTTCTGGCCACTATTATTGTAACACCCCCAAATTTCACTCCTGAAAAAATTTTTTTTGAAAGAATAAAGCGGAAGCTAGGAGAGAATTTGAGAAATGTTACCGCCACATCTAACACAAGATAAATGTCAACCATCTATCTCATGTTAGATGCAAGGCTAAAACCTGTCAAACAATTACATCCAAATTTTAAAAGCTTATCATAGTACAAGAAATTAAAAGTCAATTACAAAGCCCTTGAAAATTTAAATATAACACTTGTAACTTCCAAAGACGAATACAGTTGAACAAAACAAATCCCAGAGGATCAAGATCCGGATTGCCTACTCACTCAATTCAAGCCTTCCGCCCCAAAACAGTATCCAATCTTAAACCTACACAAGAGGTCTGCTCCCCACCATCAGTGGATCATCACAGGACCCATTCAACCAAGGTAGTATTAGTACGGGTCCAAAACTGAGTAAATCCCACTACCCTATCTTATGGGAGAGACGTAAACTATAACATCAAGTGCATATTGAATCATGGTACATTTACGTTGATATAATATTATGCATACTCAAAACCCACATCATAAGTCCTACCATACATATATAATAACATGCGAAACATATATAACATTTATTTAAACATGTAAATGTGGTAGCAAACATCTTAATCCAATAAGACATTCAGATAAACTAACCGAGCATTCATGGACAATATTAAACCAACCAATCAGGCATTTTCGGACAACGCCAAACCAAACCAAGCCGAATCGAGTCCTCTGCTCATGGAAACGAGCAGCATGTAGTAATACAGATAATAAAAGCCGGCTATGGTTCGGGTAGACTCATTCTTTAGATCTTTGGTAAATATAATCGATTCACACCATAGTTTTTATCGATTCATGTGAGTGCAGGAACCCCACTATTATAGCCGGTGGACCGGAAATCATGCAGGATAAAACGCGCCTGGCCACTATTATAGCCGGTGGACCGGTCATGCAGGGCAGAACGCTCCTGGCCACTATTATTCGCCGGTGGACCGGTATGGCCCCGACTCACATGATGTTTCACTGTAATTACTTTGTGTCTTTCCCATGTCTTAACGTTATTACGTTCTGTTTGTTGAGAACGGAATCCCCCACTATTATAGCCTGTGGACCGGAAATCATGCAGGGCAAAACGCGCCTGGCCACTATTATAGCCGGTGGACCGGTCATGTAGGGCACCCCGGCCCTAACCACTATTATTCGCCGGTGGACCGGTCTGGGTCCGGCTCAACATCTTCCTCTTTAAGTAATTAGTGTCTTAACATATCTTATTTGAAAGTATTTTACCCTTGACATACACGACTAACTATATCCACACTTATCCTCATAGGAGGGCCCGTCCCATATCTTGAGACTCTTGCGCCCCTTATCACACCTCGGTATCCATTCCCCTTTACACTTACACATAATGAAAATCAACTCCTAAGGGTGTGGGTTAAGGCCCAACACCTCGTGACATCAAACTCCATCCGCTATTAGCCTCTAGGGTTTCCCTTGAAACCCTAATTAAACCTATGACCCAACTTCCTCTTACTTCACTACTATTAATTAATTTATTGTCAAACACCTCATCTCATTTAGGTTCAATCCCAAATCATATCACTTTACTCATTGATTTCGTAGGTGATCGAAAAACCCTAGTTAGCCACTCCAAACCCTAGCACATTTCTTCCCCCACAAGTAATCTCTCTACTTTTCATCTAACATTACTTACTTCCCATGACGCCCATACTCGTCCTTCGTGTATTAAATTTCCACTCTTAACCCATCACTCTACTCTTCCGTAATTGTTCTTACTTCCACATTCTCCCCCATTTCATCCTTTCACCACACATCATATTATTAATATCCTAACATGCATGTCCTAGAGGGTCACGTCATAAAATATCACAAACAAAATAGAACAATCATTACACATATGTCGTAAGGAATACATATAAGCATACCTCGACTCCAAGTTGCGCTACAAGTAATTAGTCATTTAAAACATAAGGTACACCACATGGCATAACACATGGTACACAAGGCACATAACACACACGCATAGTTGTTCTTAGTCACATTCTTACGAAACACCCATAAGTGGAGGTAAGTAGAAACTTACCTGGATCCGAAGCTAGCTAAGTGGGATAAGAGGGAGAGAGATCACTAGTTCGAGGATCCACAATAAAGCTTTCCTAGATTACATCGAAAACTAAGTTAGAAACTATCCTATCGATCAATAATTTCAACTATTATAATTTAATCGATACAAGAGACATAAACTATTTTTCTTGGAAAACATGTCCAAAACTTAGGACTTAAAAACATAGCTCTATTAAGATTTAAGATTAAATCTCAATCAAAACGAATTAATACAATTACACTTATGACATTTCAAACTAGTTTGGAAAGCCCGAGGAAGATAATCGATCATAAGATAATTTATCAAAGATAACTTATTCATTAAGTTTTACAACTAAATAGAAAAACCAACCATTTGCATAGAACCAAATCCAAGCCAATTAGTTTAAAACATAACTTAAATGACTTAAAACCCAAAGATAGAAATCGATTAGATAAAATAAGCATAGCAAAATCGATTTTATAAAACAATCCCCAAAGATTAGGGTTTTTAATCCCTAAACTAAGAATCGACCAAATCACTTCGATTACCTTCAATTGATAGTTTTTAAAACAGAATTAAACTAATTTTAGATAAATCCAGATAATCAATTTCAACAAAACAATCTTCGATTAACCAATTCCAAACAATCCATTTTCAAAAGTAGGGTTTTAAAGCCCACGACACAAACTCAGATAATTCAAATTAATTAATTTAAATTAAAGGTATTAGAAAGCAATTAGGATCATTTCACCTATTTCTACAAATTTAATTTTAGAAAAACAATCATACACATGATCAATTTCATAATCTCACTTGAAATCTAGGGTTTTAGGCCCAAAAATACAATTCGGTTGAATTCTATAAATTTAATCAAATTGAGTGTTTAGAAATGCAATTAAACACATTTTATAACATATCAAATAATGAATTGATCAAAACCGATAACAGAAATATCCAATTTAGGACAGTTAGGGTTTTTGAGTCCGGAACGCAAACTCGATCAATTCTTGCCAAAAGTGGTAAATTGACAGTTCGGAAATGTAATTAAATATATTCTAATGTAATTTATATAGTCAATTGCATAAAATAACCTGATTACACAATCCAATTTAAACCCGCGGGAGTTTTGACCTAAAAATCCAACTTCGATCAATTATGCACAATTTTCCCAAATCAACACTTCCAATATAAAATTAAATACATTTTAAACGATATTATAAAATCAATTGAGCGGAACGGCTCAACTATACAACCCAATTTCATTACACTCAAAATTTGACCCAGGAATCAAATTTCGATAAAACCTGCATAAATTTCTCAAATTGACGGTTCCAAAATAAAATTGAATACATTTTAAAATATTTTGTATAATCAATCTATCAAAAATAGCTAAATCAGACAGATTCGAAAAATTTGGGCATAACCCGGCCAAAAATCCAATTTTTCCAAAATCTCAACATAACCATTCAATTAACCCATCCAAATCATTCTTACAGCATATATATACATAATCAAACAACTAATTTAGCTTATCACAAGCTAAATCATACTCAATTAATCAAATATATATATTAGGGTTTTCGAAAATTTATACTGAATGAAATCAACACAATCGGGACAAGAAAATGCCTGAGAAGCTTTGTCGGGGAACGAGGGTGGCTTGTCGGTCATCGCCCGAGCTCGCCATGGCCGGACGGCGGCTTGCCGTTGCTGCTGGGGCGTCGGCTGTTGCCGTTGCGGTCGAGCAGGCTGCTGTTGCGCTGCTTCGGCTGTTGCTGCAACGTCACCGAAGGTCGATAGGCGAGGCGGCGCAAGGAGGAGCTGGGGAGGAGGTGGCAGCTGGCTAGGGTTTGGGGTTGCGCAGAGGGCAAGGGAAGAAAAGAAAGGGAAGAAGAAGAGGGAAAAAGGAAAAGGAAGAGGGGGGTTCGGTCGGGGCACCGGTTGTTTTTTTTTTCAAATACAAATACAAATATTCCTAAAATAAAATACTGAATATTTATAAATTATTATTGGAAGATTTTAGCTAAAATTTATTAAACGAAAATTATTTCAAAACGATCTAAACGCTTGAAATAAATAAAAAGCTACATAAAGAATTTCGGAAACATTTTCGGAAGAATTTACCAGCGAACATAAAAATTTATATTATTTACAGAAATATATTATAAGACATCGAAAAATTATTTAAAAACAAATAAGAAAATATTTAAATCCAATTCTAATAAACCGAGACTAGTTTAAATAATTTCCAAAATCGATTTTTCTTAATCAATAAGCGTAAAACAGAAGAAGGTTAATTCCGGAAAGAAATTCATAAATAATTTCCTAAAATATTAACGATTTCCAAAAACGAATAAATATAAAGTCGGAAATATTTTCTATGGATTAAATTATTAAAATAAATTTAACTATTTAAATAGAAATTCTATAATTTAAATAATATATTTCGTCAACGAAATATAATTTCAAAATAACGTCGTAATCACTTGACGAAGTTAAAACCGAAAACGAATCTAAAATATTAAAAATAAAAATACGAGAAAGAACGGGAATATATATTTTTAACCGAGACTCGAACTCATAGGAATATAATAAAATCATTGTCGTTAACGAATTTATCTAGAATGGTTCGCAACGACAATAATTAATTAAATTCAAATATGAATTCGAAATCGTCGATAAATCCATAAAACGAATCAAAATTAAAATAATTAAATTTTTACATCAAATTATGCTAATAAAATCATTTAGCTTAATAAATTTGGATTTTAAAAATACGGGGTATTACAATTATGTCTCTGGATCGATCTGGTCTTAGTTCAATAGTCTTCCACTTAAATGGTTAGTATCTTATTCATGTCTTATTTAATAGTTACTTTCACCCTAAACATACATGCCCATAGGACTTTCCTCTCACACAACTCGTCCACACCTAAAGCCTAGTCCCATATCTTAGGACTTCTACACCTCCAAGTACATGCAGAAATACTTTCCCCTTTTTTCCTTAATTACTATGAATTCCTAACTCCTATGTGTGTGGGTTGAGGCACACTTTCCTACATCTCAGGGATAACTCATCATCACCCTTTAGGGTTTTTACCTGGTATACCCTAATCGGGCATATATAGTCTAACCTCTCTTTATCACATGCAACCCATGCTCTCTCTTTGCTCCTAACTCATCACCCCACCCAATCTACCCCAAACATCCCACTTTACTTTCCATTTGCACATGTGGCCACGAAAACATAGTTGGCCACGCCAAACCCTAGTAAACCTCTCTTTTCTTATGTGTCGCCCCTCCATCACCCTCACTTCCCATTTCCCTTTTCCACATGACACACATTCACCCTCCATGTGACACCTTCCACTCTCACCCCATACTCCAATCTTTCCCATCATTTCTCCCTTCTACAAGCTCCTCCACTTAGGGTTTTCCTCTCAAACCCTAGCCAAGTCCCTCATACACCTTTATACCAACCCGCATACTATTTTTAATCTATAGACTTCAATCACCCCCGACAACTCTTTCTTCACCTTACTTAACCCTCAAGTCAACTTTTTCCACATAAAGATCATCCCCATGCAAAAAATATTTATCGCATGCAAGCCTTATAGTTCCCATGCAAGATTTAGCCCATCCTCTTAATTTATTCATATTGTCCCTTAGATGTCCACCCATAAGTCATGAGATACTTAGTTCATTCTTACTTTCCTCTAGTTAACTCACTTCCTTTACCCCTTAATCTTCTTACCAACACATCATATCATTTAAAGCCTCCTAGCATCAATGTCATAAAGGGCCATACTACATAAGCACCACAAAGTACAAGACACATTATCATATTACACATGCCATAAAGAAAGGACATACAACTTATATTAGCTCCATGCTTAGAAAGCTACACTATAAGTACGTAGTTCATAACCATATAAGGTACACACATATATCCATCACACATAACATATAACAAATATATTAAGCCTTAACTATATCCTTACCTAAAATAACACCGGGCTTGGAGCATGCTCTTATGCCTCCATAGAGGTCAGACTTAGCTCACCTATAAGAGGGAAACACTAGGGTTAACTTCCCTCTTATTATTTTCATTATTTTCTACTTTACCTTTAGTATGAACTAGAGTTAGCAACAATAATAATAGATTTAGTAGTATTAATAAAGGTATTATCCTTAAATTGGTTAATAAATACATTAGGGATAATATTAGGGTTAGGTAGTTATAATAGTAATGGTAGAATATTATTAACAATATAAGTATTAATAAATTTAATAATAATAAAAATAAAGATAATAATAATAATAATAATAATAATAAGGATAATAATAAAGCTAGAATAATAATTATACAAAAATAATTTATACTTAAGGGCTAGAGAGGGTTAGGATAAAACCTAAGTAAAGGTGGCAGCTAGGTGGTGGCAACGACGATGGTGGAAGTGGTGGTTTTGGGGGGAAAGTGGGTCTTTTAGGGATGGAAGAGAGAGAGGGTGGTGGCGGGTGTGGGGTGGTAGACTCTCTGGACTGAGAGGGTTGGAGGGGTAGTGGTGGCACAACAAGGTGGCAGTGTAAATGGTGGTGGTTGAGGTGGTTGAGGGTGGTGAGCAGGAGGGAGGAGGAATGAGAGGGAGAAAGGGAAAATGAAAGGTACGGGAAGGTGAAGGAGGGTCTACTGGGTTGAGTATGTGGTAGGAGGGGTGGTGATTGTTGCGAAAAGGGTAGCACATAGCAGTGAGAAAGGTGGAAATGAGGTGTAAAGGGAATCTTGGGTTGCCAACTTTACATAATTAGGGTGGGTTGTGCAGGGGAATTCAGGGGCAGTGAGTGGCTTGGTTTGGTGGAGGGTGATGCATGGAAGGGGATAGGTGGTGTTTCAACCAGTGGCGTTGTAAGGTTGTGGCTAGGGTAGTGTCTAAAGTGGCGGTAGGGAAATGGGTTGAATTTTCTGGGAAGAGCAAAGGGGAAAATGGGTCGAGTGAAAGGGAAGAGGATAAGGGGGTAGGGGTGGTAGGAGATCGCCAACAGGAGGTAGCAGGCCGATACGAGCCTACGAATGGTAGGGCGTAGGGATATAGATACGGGTTTAAGGAATGGGGATAGGCACACAGGGGAGGTAGGTATAGGGCAGGTTAAGCTCGAATTAGAAAGGAAATGGATGGGGGAGAGAGGGGGAGCAGGTCGAGGTGGCACGATGGTAGGGAAGGATGGACGGTAGGTCTACAAGCATGACCTACAGCATGAAGGAGGGAGAGAGGAGGAAGAAGAAGAAGAGGGTGGGTCGGCTAGTCGGGGGAAAAAGAAAAGAAAGAAATGAAGGGAGAACTAGGCGACCAAGGGCGAGAAAAAAAAAAGAAGAATGAGGAAGCAGGCTGGGCTCCACGCGAGGAAGGAGAGGAAGGGAGGGGTTGGGCCACACAGCGAAGTCCAATCGAGGAATAAGAGAAAAAGAAAGAAAGAAAAAGGTAAAAGGAAGGAAAGGGAGGGAAAGGGAAAAAAAGGAAAAGGAAAGCAGGGTAGCTAGGGTATTTAGGGTATTTTTAGTATTTTTGCATATTTGAAAATAATGACAATTAGTAAAATAATCATTAAATTCCTTTTTATATTAATTTTGAAAATTTTTGGTAAATCTTCCTAAATTCTATTTTAATTAGAAAATTACCATATTATTCCCTAATTAAATTCTTTATTTTTTTCCTCTTTTTATTGTCTTAATTACTTATATTATTTCATTAAAATATTATATTTAATTAATCTCACCAATAAATCCCTATTTTATCATAATTTTTTAAATTATGGTTTTGGGGTATTATAGAGAAACATACCATATATAACACCCCCAATTTTTGGCACTTAAACTTTTTATTTAAAATAGTTAATTGCAGAAGCTAAAACATTTAAAACATAGGTATTATCGCTTCACTCAGTATAAGGCGGGATTCCTCTGTCATTCTTATATCAAGTGCTAAGGTTAAAATATTATTCCACTTAAATTAATAATAAAAATCATAAGAAATAGAATAGAGGTTACAATTATCCTGATGTACATTATAACCCACAAGAGAATAGAAGTACAGAAGTGATGTAAGAACCTAGGGATATATACATCAAAAGATATCAAAATGGACAATGAATATTCCTAACTTTTAACCCTAAACCAGAGGCATCAAATGAAACCCTCCAATTAATCTTGTAAAGTCACAACTACTAAGTGAATAGATAGGGATACATGAAATGGAACCCATCGATATGACGATATTGAGTAAACCCACAACACAACACGAATCCTGTATTATCATGAATCATAACAATAAATACATGCAATAATTAATTTCAATAATAATTCCATAACATTTACAATAAATCACAACTCATAATCTAAACCAATAGTACTAATAATTTCCAAAACAACATAGGTACGATATCAAGGCAATTATTAAACATAGGTGGGGTATAGAGGCAACTACCGAACACAAGTAGGGCATGGAGGCAATGATATGTATGATTTATGTTGATCAATTGGAGCTTTAATGAAAATATTTAATATAATTATATTATAAATTTTGAATATTTAAGTTAAGTTTTTCCTTTTTTACTACTATTGATTATATTTTATAGGTATTTGAAAAGATTGGGATAAAAAGGATCTAAAATACAACAATTGGAATAGATGAGATGTAAGAATGAATATTCAAAGTCTATAAGGGTAAAAATATAGACATATTTGACCATTATTCAATCCAAATTTAGAAACATGCTAGACGTAAAAGTTTTAGAGCCTCTTCATAGCTTTATAATGCATAAAAAATTAGCTCAATTAGAGTTGAAAAAAAAAAGCTATAGTCAAAATATATTGCATTGTCAAAGTTGTCTCATTAGTCAAGATCTGACATAACCTAGTCATGGTATCCACCCTGGCTATGTTAGCCACAAAAGAAAAACACTATAACAAGGAATAACATAAAATTTATGTGTTGTCTAGCATAGTTGTATCGTGCTTACCATTTCAAAAGGTTGATCGCTCTCTTATATAATTCAAGGGTTTGTTTATGAGATATTTTTGGGGGGCTATAAAAGGGAATGATTTAAGGTTTTATGAAAAAGTTTGGATATGGAGCACTTATCTAGAGATTCTCTATCTCTGTAATCCCTAAATTGGATATTGTTAGCATATTCACCAATTTTAAGGTTTATTTATCAATTTATATATTTATCTTTATGGATCTGTTGAATATGATTAATATATTTGATTTTGTAATTATGTTTTTCTAATTTTCTTATGCTAAGGTGAAGGGAGAACTTCTTGATCTCAATTTGTTGAATTGTATGCATATGTTATGATCTGAGTTTGTAATCATGTGGATTATATTATGTTTGAATGTATTAGTCAAAATATTGATTAAATTTTGATACTGGTAACTTCCATTGAGATTGGGAGAATAAATGGTTAATATATCTACATAATACAATTAAAGAGTAGGAATTAAAAAGTCAAGAGACATTAATCTAACTTCTATAACAATAAGGGGGATAATTGAATTTATTGATTTGATAATTATATAACTCTAGTCTACATATAATTGGACTTGTCATTAGCAAAAGGTCATTGAGGCTTGATAAAGCATAGTGATAGTTATCCTTCTTGACACATTGAACATAAATTTTAATTTAGGATCTGTAGGATTATTTAGTATATCATAAATTGGGGAATTTTTCCGAAACTTTAACCATTATTTTTTATATTTTAATTTTAATATTCTAAACTTCTGTGCTCTGAAGTGCTTCCTATTTATCATAATTTTTGTATTTTTATAATAATTTCATTAATAATAATTTTGGTAATCTAAAAATAGAAATATTATATCTTTAGTTTGGTGTTCATTCTATAGTTCCTGTGGGATGATACCTTGATTGCTAAATCAAAATTATGCACTTACGGTTAGATTTAAACCTGCCAACTACCAAACCACCAACCCATTTTAATTCCAACAACAACAAAAATATTTATTTTCATTTCATTTACTTGAGAGGAGATAATATTAACCTAGAGACACTAAGGTACTTCGATCATACTAGTGCACAAAGATAATTCAATATCCTATTAACTATCAACTTAAGCACACAAAGTTACCCTAATCATCCTTGCACACAATGAAATCACAATACTCGAGCTAAAATGACACTTAATCCATAAGTATACATACCTTCTAAGGAGTTTGAGGAACTAATAGAGTAAGATATAGGGTCTGATTAAGGCACTAAGGCACACCAACAAAATATCCAAACCAAAATGTGGGATAAACCACATCTTTATGGCATATACTCTTAAAAATTTTCCTTTTCCAATATTGAGGTCTTTCAATTAAGTATTAAAATCCCTATAAGGTGATCATAAATTGTTACATAATGTACAACAATTTCAATTCCATACTTGATCCTTTTTCCCTTTATTTTTAATTATTTAAGTCAACTATAAGGTTCACGATCTAAGATAAAGTCCAATTCAATACTAAGGTCAACCTAAGAGTCTAATAGGGTTGCCCTAGTCCAGTATTCATACTTAGGAGCATTATATCATAAATGACCAAAATTCCCTAACAGGTTGTTTACTAATTAAATTCTCATGTTATTAAAAATAATTGAAATCCAAAGCATAGATAAATAACTCTAAATAATCATATTAGGATAAACTTACAATTCTAGAAAAATTTAAGATTAAAAAAATGACCATTCTACCCCTAAAGCTATAATACCTTATAATTTGAGATTTATAAAGTGGAAGTTTTTTTGTGTTTAATGGGGTTTGGTTGGTATTTAATATTGATTTGGAAGTATATTTTAGGTTTGATTTAAAAATAAATTGAAAAAAATTGGAATATTCAAGAGAAAATAAGTTTTATGGTGCACCAATTGACTAATTTTATGGACTAATCAACTAGTTCTTCATTTTTAGCTTAAATTTTGGTTTGATAGAAATTATTGATCAGTCTAGAAAATGATTGAATGGTTTATCGAGCTAAGTGAATTTTTTTATTGTTGATTTTCCTAAAAAAATTCTAGTGATTTAGAACATTGATTATCCAACTCCAATATATTTTTGGGTAATTTAAACTCTTTTGATAATTTATCCTAGCTTTAATGTTTCCTCAAACATATTTAAAGGTCAAATTTTGCTAGAAATAGGGAGATGACATCATATTTTGTCTTCTTCTTCCTCTACCCTCTATACGGCTCTAGCATAGAAAATTCATTCTAGATTGTCTCCATATGACTAAGATATTTGCATCCCATGAAAATCTACCAATTTTCCTTCTTGTGTTTGACCTTTTTTGGAAAATCTTGACATGCATTTCCTAGCTAACATCATTTGAGCCCTAGGTAAAATTTTAGCATCTTTCTTGATAATTTCTCCCGAAATGGTATGGTTTTGAACGGTAAAAGTAGGGTTTTCATCTATTACACCTCTCTGCTTCATTTCTTAATAGATTCTTTGGTTATAAATAACCCTAATCATCTTTCCATTTTACCTCTTTTCAACCACTAAGATATTTTGAGTTTTTCCCGCATTTTTATTCCATTCTCTTCATCTCATGCCTTCACTATAATTCTCATACTTCGAATAATACTTCATATAACTCCTATTTATTTTAATTTTTAAGAAATAAAGGGTTAGGTTTGAAAAAGTTTAGCTCTCGGCTGATTATTTTTCTTAGAATACTCTTAGAGGGGGTAACTCTAATTTTTCTTTCTCAATTTCTTACTACCTTGAGTTATGAGATTTTAAGATGGTTTTTGAGTTTTAATATTTTACTTTTAAGTTTTTTTTAGGAGTTGGAATTTTTCACCAAAAGGTTTGGCTATTTTAGTGTGGTTTTTTAACTAACCATCCAAGTAAGTCATTATTGCCTTCAAAATTTGGTATGAACGAATATGTGAGCTAGAGTAGTTGTATAATTATGATCTTTGCATGATTATATGATAATGATTAGTATCTTGCTGACTCATGCCAGAATCTTTAGGTATTTTGATAAAAGTATAATTTCCTAAGAAAAATAGGGTTGATTCTATAAAGGTATATCATGATCAGTATATGAGCATGTGGAACCTTTTTTTCCCTTGTAATGGTGATGCTATGATTTTGATATAATTAGATTTTTTTTAGCATTAATCATGTTTTAAATGCTTGTAATGTGATGCATGGGAGCAAATCAATCAACTAGTTAAGCCAAATCGATCGATTGAATCTTAGAACAGCCGATTGGTTAGCCTAACCAATCGAATGGGTTGTGTGTGATAACCTTGGTTACTATTTACTTAAACCCATTTCATAGTTTGCCAAAATTTATTGAATGGTCCTAGAATAGTTAACTAATTCAACCAACCCATCGACTAGTTATAACAAAGAACCCTAAGGTTTGGTTGAGCCAAACTAATTGACTAGTTTATCCAAATTGATTGATCGGTTTGACTAGAGAGTGTTACATTTATTTATTTTGATCATGGTATGGTTTGAGATTTGATAGTATGATATAACATGATTCCTTAATGATGAGAACACACATCTTAGTGAATGGATTAATTGTTTCATAATTCATGGTATTCTTAATAAGTATCTTGAAAGGTTCTAATGGGGAAATTGGATTAAACATGCTATGTTGCTTCCATTGAATGATATCTTCTACATTCTTAGCATAATTAGATAAACTCAATGGATGGATTAAACATGGATAAGTGCTAATGGAATTCCCGTCACATGTCAGGATGGCAATAGTGGTTAAGTTGTAATGGTTTTATGGATGTCCTTCTTTGGTCATTATACAGGTCATATGTGATAATATAACCTTGATAAATAAAAAAACTAATCACTTAAAGTGAAATATGATCATGTATTACATGGGTCTAGATTACCTAATTCTCAATTAGCTACTAGATTTTAGTCCACCTTTAGGCATTTATGGTGTCTTTAAGCTTTCCTTTAGGAGGGATCCTATTATATCTTGGTTCCTTATATACTCTAGTCACTTATGATCTATTTTATGGGGTATGGATACTAAAGGGTATAGTCATATAGGTAATTTATTTAGCTTTTATTACACTTTATGTCCATTGGTAGTTACTTAGCTTTGACTAGGCTTTATGTCCATTAGTAGTTACTTGGCGGCTTTTATGTCTTTTAGTCTAGTAAGGCTTTTATGGTATTGTGAGACTATAGGGTGGTAGCACAACCCATTGCTCAAAAGGAAATATAAATTAATAATAAATAACCTTATGGATTATGTAAACTTGAAAGATGGACTTAATGGGTAAATTATGTAACTAGATTATATAATAGCCTAGTGAGTTTCTTAGACAATTTACCTACTTGATTATGCGCTTTTATCCATGATATCTATATTGTGATGATAACCATGATGAGTTATGAATTATTTAAGTTTGAAATGGCAAGAAACCTTGGTGTATTCTATGATCATGATAGCACATGTAGATCTAATTATATCATATAAGCATGATATATGTTTAGCATGATTTCTATATTATGTTTGGCCTTACATTATTATGGTTTATTCGGTATGTATCATACTAATGTGCTCATTTTTTGGTTACTCACTCAGTTCCACAAGTAGAGGATGATGTGTAAATTTAAGGGGATGACCAGTATTTGGCCTACTTTATGTTGGGCTTGGCAGCATGAGAGCATGTATAATCAAAGATTTTTTTATATGTCCTTGAGGGACCAAGGTTTTAGGATTTTCCCTACTGTTTTTTATCTATTATATTATAATACATTTAGTTTACTCTCTTCTATACATTCCGAATTTTTTGGGGACTTGTTAGAGTCATAATTATAAACACTTATTTGTGTCATTCTCATACTATATCTTCTACGCACTTTATTTCTCATATTTAGTTTGGTTAGTTTCTTATCCTTTTATCTAACATGGGAAGGGAGGTGAATTTTTATCTTATGTTAGGTGTGGTGGTAGCACCTCATTTGTTTGATGTGTGTTTGATATTTTCCGCTTCTACAATATTTTAAAACAAAATTTTTCGATAGTAAAAGACAAGGGTGTTATAAAAGCACACTTAAGTCCTTTTAGCAAAATAAAACTCTAATCATGCATATATAGCATATCATACCACATATACTTCTCATGCTCAACATAACACAACATATACTATGCATATATGGTGGAAATTACATATTTCATGCGGAAGCACTAAAATACCCTTAGAACATACAAAACTCTAATAACTCAAAACTATACTTATAAATTCTCAAATCTTAACATATCATATATCAAACTATAAGTAAAACTTGTGATGAATCTAATAGTAAGCTCAAAATTAGGAAAGGAGGGCTTGTCTAAGATGGAACCGCCCTTGGTCAAAACACCCCTATAACACTCGCAAACTTATACTTTTACATGCAATCCTAATCTAACATATTATTATACATATATTAAAATACATAAATCTAGCATGCTCTTATATAAAAATCAAATGGTCACATACTTAAAGAAAAATACTAACAATACAACTTGCACTATATTTTTCATGAGATTACAGTAAAACATAAATTACACTTAAATATAACGTAGAAAACCTAAACATGCTATCACTTGATTTTTATACATTTGGTACAAGCAAATGGTTTGCCTCCATTTCAAGAAAAAATAGCAAAAGAATAAGAATAAAGGGTACCATAACCCTAGTGCTCCCAATTATTATTCCTTCTCCTTAAAAACATAAATACCTAACAAAATAAGTACAACTTAATAATAAACAACAAAAATATAGTAATAATCATAAAAAAAACTAAGGAAAACAGCTATACCCAAGCAATGGGTTAGCGCACCACGAGAGAGGAATGGAAAAATTCTATTCAATTTCTCGCAAATCTAACACTTATATCATTAAGAAAAAGATTGCAATTCTGGTTAAGGGAACAAAGGAAGATATAAACAAAGAAAATAAAGATAAAAGAGGGAAAAGATTTTGGTTTATATAGTAAATGATGTGCAATCAAAGTGGAGGGAAGGGTTGGATCGATTGTTGTTGATTGGAGATATCAAACACGAAATTTAGTAGAAGAAATGAAGGTTGAATGTCAATTAAACTCAAATAAAATAAGTTGAAATGCAGGTTGTTTTCAACTGGTTGAATCATACTTCAAATGTCAACTAGTTGAGATCAAAGGAGGAAGGAATTTGCCCTGGGCTTTCCTTCCTCAAAAAAGACTCAAAAGGGAGGATAAATGCAGACCTTGTTGTGATCAATTTTTTGGTCAAAAATTTGGTATATTCCTTACCAAATCATGTGTGTACAAGGTATATATATAGGAGGAAAATAGCCGACATACACAAGCTTATCCAGCCGAGATTCCCACCTTAATTCAAGCCCATTATTACACTTGAATTAAGCCCATCTAATACTTAATCCTAATCACAATATCATGGTTTAAATGATATTAATGATTAACATTACAAATCCATAAAATTAACTATGATATATACATGAAGTTACATCAAACCCTAACTTACATAAAATACACTTAAGGTTAGGGTTTACAACAAGTTAATTCAACTAATGAGAATCATCACCATATCTTCTTGTTGTAAAGTATCATCCTATGTATACCATAGTCTTGAATGCTTTGAATTATTGTACACTGTAAGGTGTATTAACATCTTCTTCTTGCAAATATGTAACATACCTACAAGAACAACTTGAATTGTTTTCAACACCAAGCATAGACAAATTATCAAAAACATTTATTATGATAGGCTCCAACATTAAGAAAGTTAAGTCTTCCTTACCTTGAGAATTAATATAAATATGATAATCATTAGATAATCCTGCATCATTCTCCTCAAGTTGAGAAGAATTTGCCCTCAAATTTTCATAAGAATAATAAGGAGACAAATCACCAACATTAAAATTTCTTAAAATTCCACTATAATAATCTGGAAGCTCAAGTTCATAAGCTTTATCTCCAAAATTTCTTAGTATTTTAAATGGTCCATCAACTCTTGGCATTAGTTTATTTTTAAGTAAATTAGGAAATCTTTTTACGCAAATGTAACCAAACTAAGTCAATAGGAGAAAACACATAAGAGTTTATATGCTTATTTGCTTGAGCTTTATGCTTGGCATTAGCTTTTTCAATGTTATTTTTCATTTTCTCATGAAGCTATTGAAAAAATTGTACTCTATCCTTAGCTTCATAATTTTGTAATTCACCTTTTTTTAAAGGAATCATATTAATAGGCATGTGAGGATTCACACCATATACCACCTCAAACGGACTAGTTTGAGTAGTACTAGATGGACTACGATTATAAGAAAATTCTGCATGAGCTAACTTAACATCCCAATCTTTAGTACTCTCATTAACTAAACCTATTAATAATGTACCAAGAGTTCTATTAGTTACTTCAGTTTGCCTGTCAGTTTTTGGGTGATGCAAAGTGATAAATAACAATTTAGTACCAAGCATATGCCATAAATTTTTCCAAAAATAACTCATAAACTTGAAAACCCAATTAAAAACTATGCTTTTAGGTATTCCATGAAGTTTAACAACCTCTCTAAAATACAAGTCAGCAACATGTGACACCATCGGTTTTATTACATGGAATAAAATGAGCCACTTTAGAAAATCTATCTACTACCACAAAAATAGAATCTTTACCACGTTGCGTTCTTGGTAACCCAAGGATAAAGTCCATACTAACTCCTTCCCATGGTTTAGCAGGAATGGATAAAGGTGTGTATAAGTCTTTATGAAAGTAACTCTTACTTTTTTGACACGTAGAACATCTACTTATCATGGGGTGTACATGTTTAACTATTCGTGGCCAATAGAAATTTTCTTGTAATAATTCCATAGTTTTATGTATACCAAAATGTCTTGCAATTATACCTTCATGTATTTCTTTGATTAGCAAGTCTCGAATACTATATATAGGAATAAAAAGTTTATTTAGCCTAAAAATCCATCTTGTATGACATAATTTTCATAGTATCCAATTTCTTTACATGCACTAAACATGTCCTTAAAATCTTCATCCTTAGAATATAAGTCTTTTATCATTTTAAAACCTAAGATTCTTGCATCCATCATAAAAATTAATGTAGATCTATGAGAAAGAGCATCGGTGGCTACATTTTCTTTTCCATCTAAATGTTTGATAGAGAAAACAAATATTGTAAGAAATTTACCCATTTTGCATGTCTCGGATTAAATTTCTTTTGACTATGTAAGTATTTTAAACTTTCATGATCCGAATGTAATACAAAGGGTTTTGGTCTTAGATAATGACTCCATGTCTCTAGACTCCGTATGATGAAAAAGAATTACTTCTCATAAGATGAATAGTTAAGTTTGGCTCCATTCTACTTTTTAGAGAAAAATACTATAGGTTTCTTTTCCTGGGAAAGTACTCCTCCTATTCCAACTCAACTAGCATCACAAGTTACTTCAAAAAGAAGATTAAATTTGGGTAAGGATAGAACAGGGGCATGACAAAGTTTAGTTTTGAGGGTTTTAAAGGTTTAAGTAGCTTCTTGTCCCCAATAAAACTCACCATTTTTTATGAGTTGAGTAATAGGCGTAGCTATAGTAGAAAAATCCTTAATGAATCTTCTATAGAAACTAGCTAATCCATGAAAACTTCTCACATCATGAACATTCTTAGGGATAGGCCATTCTTTTATAGCCCTAATCTTATTAAGATCTACTTTAATGTAACACTGCCAAAATTTACATATTTTTTTAAACATAATAAAAACAATATACTTGTAAATTAAAACCGTAAATTTTTGGGGATGTTACTGCACACTTAGTACCAGACCGGTTCACTCCTACCGTTCTGGTACCAAGTGCTAAGGCTAATAAAAAAACTCTAATAATACCATATAAATCCAAATTGATAAAAAATGAGAATCAGAGTATGCGCAAGTCTTACATAATTCGAAATACCAACTATTGTTTTTCCAGATAATAACTAATCAACATTAATAAAATTGTTTCGGCAATTCAAACATAATAAAAGCAACATGAGTCATAGTTTTAAACAAAGGAAAATAGCCACACCGCTCCAGGAACTGATCCATCCCAAACATCACTCAGCCCCTCCCGATGTCCCATAGACATCGATAGCATCAAAGTAAGTATCTCCTATGTGCAACAGATCAAACAGGCCTTCTGCTTGTGGGAATGAGTAGCACCTATGAAACGGGTGATCAGTACGCTACCTACTTAGTAAGGTAACCGAGTACTAAGGCCGACATATAACACATCAAATCATGTAGGATAATGATCAATATACATATACAAACCCACACATATGATATATAGAAGCATAAAGTGAAATCCATAGCTTATAATCAACAACTCCACACATAAGGCACAAAAAGGTCCAGATTAATTATTTAGTCATCCTTTTATCGGAAGTCAATTCACATTATGACTTTTTATCAATCCATGCGAGTACAGGAACACCCCACTATTATAACCGGTAGGCCGATCACACATAGAGCATCATGCCCTAACCACTATTATTACCGGTGGATCGGTCACATATAGGGTACAACCCTAACCACTATTCTTGACCGGTGGATCAGCTTGGTTCCTACTCTCATGGTGTTCCACTGTAAGTAATTAGTATCTTTTAATAGCATTGACAACTCTGGTTTATCTTTATTGAGCTCAGATGCCCCCACTATTATAACCGGTGGGCCGGTCACATATAAGACCTTATGTCCTAACCACTATTATAATCAGTGGATCAGTCACATATAGAGTAAAACCCTAACCACTATTCCTGACCGGTGGATCGGCTGATCCATCTCAATATCTTCCACTTTAAGTACTTAATGTCTTAAATATTTTATTCATAAACATTTGTCATTCACAAACATTTGCCCAAACATGCATGACTAACTCCATGCAATCCTAGCTCCCATGTAAACCCTAAATCCTCATAAACCACACTTCCATGCAAACCCTAGATCCCATACAAACCCTAACTCCACGTAAACCACACTTCCATGCAAACCCTAATCCAGATGCAAACCCTAGCTTCACGTAGACCACACTTCCATGCAAACCTTAATTCATATGCAAACCCTAGCTCCACGTAGACCACGCTTCCATGTAAACCCTAGCTCCCATGTAAACCCTCACTCCATGCAATTTTATGCAAACTCCAACACCATACCATTTTATGCAAAACCTTAATACCATACCATCTCATACAAAACCCTAACACCATACCATGTCATACAAAACCCTAACACCATGCTATTTCATGCGAAACCCTAACACCATGCCATTTCATGCAAAACCCATGCAAAACCCTAACACCACATTGTTACACTTCCTACCATTATTTTACCACCCTAACATGCATGTATCAAGGCCACATCATGCAATAATAATAACATAAATATACACATAATTCTCATGCCACAATTTATTCATACCAACATACTTTAAACCCACTTTATACCCCATACGAAATAATTAATAATGATAAACATATAATACATGGCATATGAAGCACATAATGCATATAAACACACATATGGCCTTAGTAACAACTAGAGCTGGCAAAAGTTGACCCGACCCGAAAAATCCGACGAATACCGACTCGATCCGCCCGAAATCTGATCCGATTTTATCCGAGTAATAAAAAGTCCAAAACCTATCCGACCCGATCCGATACATATCCGATATCCGATACAACCCGAGAAATTATAAGCCCAAAATAAACCCGACCCAACCCGCTATTCACCCGAAACCCGATATAACCCGAAAAACTATAAATCCGAAATGACCCGACCGGATCCATTATTTATCCGAAATCTTATATTATTTGAAAAATTATAAACCTATAAAGATTCAACTTGGTACTACCCAAAAATTAACATTAACACATAACTCAAAATTTTTTAAACTTCATAAAACATGAAATAATGTAGATGTGCAACTAATCCATACTAGCACTTACATCAAAATCTAAAAACAATATACTTTCATAAAATTTATATCACTTATGTATATACAAATACAATATCCATTGATACTAATAGAAATAAAAGTAGAGAAAAAAAAAGAAAAACACTACTATGCCATTTAAATATTAGTTCACTTCCATTATTCCATTTAGTACCATAAGATAATAACAGTGCAGCCTTGAACACAATATGTTAGTATCTATACGGCCATACCTTATAATATAGCACCTACAACATCATAGGAAAGTAGGAAAAATTTGGAGTGAGAATGTTAGTTATTCATTATAAAAATTGAAGATTAATATTTTTTATTACATCAACAGTGTTAAATAGTAAGAAGTCAATATTAGTTGGTCTTTTGTCAATAATAGTCATTATTACTTACTTTATCTAATTTTTATCTTATTTAGCTTGATATGATCTAATCAAAATATATAATAAAAAAACTAATATGCTGTTATTATTATTTTTGCCATAATTGATATTCATTGATTACTATTATTATTGTTATCATTATTTTTGTATTACTATTATTATTATTATTATTATTATTATTATTATTATTATATGATGTTGATATGATGTGATCAATCTCTTTTAAAAATAATATAAGAAGTACAACCTTAGAAGTCTTCATTTGTTATCAATTATCAATGACTATTATAAGTTAATATCATGTAAGTTATACCTTAACATAAAAAGAAAAGTGATACGATTTGAAAACTTTTAAATTTGAAACGTCAGATACATCTCCAAAGATAAAATAATGACAAAAAATTCTAAGGCCCCAAAACAATTAATATAATAATTCACTTTTAATTGAATAAGATAAATTAAAATAAATGATCTCAAAATAATTAACTTTTAATAATATCTTAGAATAAAAAGAAAGAAAGAAAATGACACAAGCATGGCTCAAATATGAAATGACCTAAATCCAATCTAAATTTGACCCGAAAATATAATAATTCAAACTCAACCGAGCCCGATCCGAACCCAAACCGAAATTAGAACAACCCAAATTTACCCGAATTCGAGTCCATCCAATCTCAACCAGACCCGACCCGAGAGCTTAGAATGACCCGAGATTATCCGATACTGAGTTGATCCGAATCAAACCCGACCCAGCCCGACCCGACAAAATGATCCGAAATTATCCGAAACCGATATGACCCAATTATCATGTTACCCGATCCGATAATGACCCGACCCGCCCGATTGCCAACTCTAGTAACAACCTTACCTAAAATGACACCGGTCTTGGTGCACACTCCTATTCCACTTGAGGGATTTGACTGGGTTCACCTATTATATAAAAATATACTAGAATTAGGCTCCCTCCTAAAATTTTATTATTCCCTAACTTATTCTAAGACTTGGTTTTTAATTAAAACAATATTACAAAATAATTAACCATACAAAATATTATTTAAAGGTATAAATAAATTACTATTTTCATTCACAAAGAGTGGTGGTATAAGGGTTTCTACCCTTCACCAAAATAGTATTAGTAATAGTAGTAGTAGTAGTAGTAGTAGTAGTAGTAGAAGTAGTTGTAGTAGTAGTAGTAGTAGTAGTAGTAGTAGTAGTAGTAGTAGTAGTAGTAGTAGTAATAATAATAATAAATATTATTAATAGTACTCTTATTAGTAGAATATTAATATTAATAATACCATAATTCTTAAAATTACAAAGTGGCTTTCGAAACCACCCCATTTAATAATAATACTATTCAAAAATGGTAATAATAATATTAATACTATATATACTTATAATATAAAAGTTAATAAAGATAATAATAATAATATAATTAGTAATAATGTAAAAAAATGCTAATAATAGTAATAAAAAGCAAGGGTGCGAGACCTAATTAAGATTTTAGGTTTCGAACCCCCCTAATATAATTAAAATATTAATTAAATAATTATATTAATAATAGTAATATTAATAATAATAGTAAACATGAAATAATTCTATTAAAATTTGAGAATAATAATTTATCTAACTCAAGAATACTCCCAAACCTGTCAACAAAATTTAGCAATTAGGTTACAGTTGATAACCATAATAATAATAATAATAATAATAATAATAATAATAATAATAATAATAATAATAATAATAATAATAATAATAATTAAAATCGAATTAACATTAAAATTTAGGATATAAGCAGAATAATTTTCAATAAATCGAAGGGAAGTGTTGAAAAGGTCTAGGGTTTCACCTTGAGTTGGTGGGGATGGGTGGCACCAACGGTGGTGCCTAGAGGTGGCCGGAAAAGTGATCTAAAAGGGTCAAAAATGAAGAAAAAGAGGGAAGGGGGAAGGAGAAAAGGTAAAGAAGTTTATGGGTCGGTGGAGGAGAATTAGCAGGAGTTTTTGAGTGGTTCAGAGGGTGGTAGAAGCGGCAGATGTGGCGGTGGGCGGTGGTTTACAGTTCGGGTAAAAATTATGGTGAGAGGGATAGCAAACTTCGCACGGTTATGGAGGCCTTGTGAGAAGAATCGACGGTTGCGAATGTTTTAATTAATTATAGGGCATTGTAGGGAAGAGTTTGGGCAGAAGAAGAGGCGGCGAGGTTGGCTAACGGTGGAGAATGGTGCGTCTAAAGTGGTGGTGGCGCACAGACTTACACTTAGGGTTTGGGGAAAAATAAAGCTCGATTTCAAGCCAAATGAGGGGTATTTATAGTGGTGGAGGGTAGGCTCGAGTTCTGGAGGTTACTAGGAGGTCAAAGCCGATGAGAAATGGGGTAGTTATGGTGTTGGTCAGTCAGCACGATTTCAAATCGTGCCCGACCTTCGCAGGAAAAAATGGGGGCAAACGTGGAGAAGAAAAGGGAAGTGGGGTGGTTCACATTGAAGTGTGCGTCGAGGGGAAGAGAATAGGCGGGAGAAAGGCCGGTCACGACACGTGTTGTCGGTAGTGCCATTTTTGGGGAGGGTGGAGGTTACAGGTATGGCGTTGGGGCTGGAAGAGGAAGAAGAAGATGGGGGGAAGTTGGAGCGAGCGGTTCGGCGCAGAAAAGAAAGAAAGAAAAGAAGAGGAGACCGGGTCGGGCGACGACATTTAAAGGCGTGGGACAAAACGTAGCATTTCAATGGATAAAAGAGGGAAGCGCGATGCGGGGTTAAATGAGGAGATTACAGGCCGCGGGAAACGACCCACATCGAAGGAAAGGGAAGAAGATTTGGGTTGGCGCGATAGGCCCAATTTGGGGAAGGAAAAAAAAAGGAAAGAATAAGAAGGAAAAGAAAGAAAAAAAAAAGGAAGAAAGAAAAGGAAAAAGGAAAAAGGAGAAGAGAGAATAGAAAGGTTGGGTTAAATAAATTAATTAAAATATTTAGGATATTTAAAAATAATAATATTTAAATCCCTTTTTAGGGTAAATTGGAATTTTTAAAAGATTTTCCAAAAATTCCATTTTAAATTAGTAAATCACTCTAATTTTAATCAATTAAATTATTTATAAAATTAAAATTAATTTGAAACTATTTTCTCTTTCTTAATTTAAATAAAATAATTTATTTAAATAAATACCCAAATTAAAATCTTTAATTAGTTAAAATATCAAAATTTCCTCTAATTAACATATTTATAAATTCCTTCTTCACTAATTTTCTGATAAAAACTTATTTAAATATAATCTTTAAAGTTAGAAATTTTTGGGGCATTTTATTTAATACCTTCTTCACTAATTATATAGCCTAGGAAAACTACACTTGGAAGCATAAAATCACATTTCTCAAGTTTTTCATATAGTTTAGCTTTCCTTAGCTTATCAAATAATTTCTTCAAATGCACTAAATGATCATAACTATTTTTGTTATACACAAGAATATCACCCAAATATACAACAATGAAATCACCAAGTAAAGGTCGGAGAACTTCATTCATAAGTCTCATAAATGAGCTAGGTGCATTACATAACCCAAAAGGCTTAATCATCCACTCATAGAGACCATATTTTGTTTTAAATGCAGTTTTCCATTCGTCTCCATCTTTAATCCTTAATTGATGATATCCACTCCTCAAATCAATTTTGGAAAATACTTGTGCAACACAAAGTTCATCAAGTATATCATCTAATCTAGGCATAGGAAAATGATATTTGATAATAATATTATTCACTACCCTAGACTCTATACACATACGCCAAATAACATCCTTTTTTAGGCACTAGTAAAGTAGGAACACTATAAGGACTCATACTTTCTCTCACAAATCCTTTATCCATAAGCTCTTATATTTGTTCTTGTAATTCATTAGCTTCTTCCGGGTTACATCTATAAGCCAGTTTATGAGGAATAGGCGTACCGGGAACAAGATCAATAGCATGATCTATACCTCTTTTAGGTGGTAATCCAGAAGGTAAGTCATCAGGAAATACATCATTATATTCATCAAGCAACTTAATTAGATTAGGATTTTTAATTTGTTGTCTCTCAGGTTTAGAATCCTTAGAAACTAAAACATAACAAATTCCTTCTTCTTCTATGCATTTCTCCATAGCCTTTTCATGTAAAAATAATCTCCTTTTGTCATCACTTAAAGGCATATGATCACATAAAGAAGGTGTTAGCCTATAAAATTGCTTTTCTTTTTTTACCACATATTCATTAGTTACCCCATCATGAGTTGATTTTCTATCATGTTGCCATGGTCTACCTAAAAGTAATCCACAAGCAAAACATCACATAAAACCTCATCATGATAGTCTCTAATAGAAAATGTGATTAAAGCTCTTTTGTTTACTTCAGCTCATTTATCTTTATTTAGTTATTATAAAGAATAGGGTTTAGGATGATTAGTAGTTTCCAAACCAAGTTTTTTAACCATTTCTTCAATAGCAACATTTGTACATGAACCACTATCAATTATGAGTCTACAAACCATGTCACAGATTTTACACTCAGTCTTAAAATTTTTCTCTCTTTGAGTAGGTGTATCACTAGGTTGTATTTGTAAAACTCTTTCAATTACAAAGCATGGCACTCCTTCTTCTTATTCCATAGTTAATATTTCATAAGGAGATTCAACTTATAAATCCTCATCATCACTACATGGTTCCATGTTTTCTATTTCATGCAAGTTTAATGTTGTTTGGTTAGGACAATCTCTAAAAAAAATTCATATCCTTTACATTTGAAACATTGTTTATTTGCCATTTCAACTACCTAATTTTTAACTTTATCATCTCGATTATTCTTTTTAGCCTATGAAAATGTTGATTTAGGTGTAAAGCTGTTAGAATAGGGTTTAGTTGAAGTTGAAGCATTAGACTTAACATATACTTTAGTTGATTTGGTTTGTCTTTCAAATTTCATAGCCAATTTAATCAAGTCATCAAGAGAATCATAAGATTACATGTCAAATTTATCTCTTATTAAATTATTCAAGCTACCTAATTATCTAGTACACTTTTGTTCTTTTCTTTCATGAACATCACAAATAAGGGCCAGTCTTTCAAATTCTCTAGTGTATTCTTCTACACTAAATAAACCTTGCCTTAGAGTAATCATTTTAACATATATATCTTGCTCATACTCTCTAGGAACAAATTTCTTTCTTAGGTGCTTCTTAAGTTTTTCCCAAGATTTTATTTTTGACTTCTCTTGTCTTTCTCTTGTTCGTTTTAAATTATCATACCAAATTTGAGCAAACTTTTTGACCTTAAGAGTAGCTAGTTTGCATTTTTCTTTCATCCTCATACTCTCTAAATTCAAATATAGCCTCAATCTCATGCAACCATTCAAAAAATGACTCCACATTCAAATCACCATAAAATTTAGAATGATTAAGTTTAATACCTTGATCTTCATGGTATGCATGTCTTACTTGAAATGTAGGCGGTCTTATTTGGTTGCTTGAGCCAAAGGAAATCATCTATTCTTCTCCATCTTCATGGTGATGTATGTTGGAATTTCCACTTCCACTCTTTGCATGGTAGATAGGCTTCATTATTCCTTCCACACTATCATGTGTGGTTTCCATGCGAACTTGCTATGGTTTATGCTTTTCTTGTTCGGCCAATTTAGCTTCCACACTTTGTAGTTGATGTTAAAGTGTTTTTATAATGCAATTGAGCATCCATTTGTGTGGTGAGGCTCTTGATAGACTCTACCAAGGCATGAACTTATTCACTATCCATGGTGAAGGTTGACACACAACTCTTTTTGTTTCACACAAAAGATCCCACAAATGTGTAGGTGCTGGAATTTTTTTTCCTGCAACCAAACAAGGCACAACACTTTTGCCAATTCACAATTAAAGTAAATTTCACTACCTGTAGTCCTTGATTAGGAACAAATGAGAATATTTAACCACAAGAACACCAAATGCATGCAGGAACACAAACATTGGAAGTGTTCTTCTTATATGGCCCAAATTTCAGCCACATAAAATTATAGAGTGTCAACAGATTTCTTCAACATATACATGTCTTCAAGTTGAAGATTCGAACATGTTGCTTCATAGATGATGTAGAGAAAACATAGAGGGAGAGTATAGAGTGGTCCTTTGAGAGAAAAATGAAAGTAAATGACTCGAGGAAGTCAGGATACACGCACACTTGCAACCGTGTACTGAAATACACTCCCAGGTCTTGGGGTTTTTGGTTTCCTTTCTAGATTGGTACATGATGAGTTCATATTTTGACACTTTTCTTCTTTTTTTTCTTAATTTTTTTTTTTATCTCCACCAAACATAACCAATCCCCTTTCTTAGCATAAATACATATATTTCTTTCACACACACACATACACAATAACTCTTTATAACGATTTGATTTCCTTCCACTAGCTTTAAGCAAAGGTAAGGACATTAAGGCCCGAAGGTTATTTAATGTGGGTAATGAAAAAAAATGTATGTTCCATGTATAGGCTCAAAAGGGTTTCTATGGGGTGTACATCATGTATACACAAATCAGGTTAAGCTATTTGGTCATGTGATGGAAAATTCCTAAGCTGCCTTTATCATTTTCTCAATCAGAGCATGTTTTGACTATAAGCTTCGACTAGTACAAGAGTAAGTTCTAGTAATCTCTATAGTCCATTACAAGATCTATGGCAAATAATTTGATCAAAACAATTAAACATATATGAGGTTTATAAAGAAAAATTTTGAAGCCAAGAAATAGTAGATGATTTTGTGTAAATACGCTCAGAAAAAGAAGGTACATATGGTTCAAACGCTCACTGAGGAATGTGACGAATCTCAACATGCCATGTCGGTGGTTAGAAAATCATACATGTTCTTTCTCCATTCAAACTTAGGAACGTAGATATGTGTTCCCTATATCGAAATCAACACAAAAAATCTCCACTTACTTTATCTCAGTTTCATGATCATCTTTTCGTTAGATTTCAAAGATATATTCCTCATTAACTAGTTAAGGGTTCCTACGACTCTAAAAACACTAAACACTATAAAACTCTAAAAACTAAACACTCTAAAAAAAAATCAAAACAATTTTTTTTTTCAATTTTTTTTTTCACGTACATAAAACACATGCACCCCCACACTTAAATCAACTTTTGTGATGAGTTCATATTTTGACACATTTTATACCCTTATAATCTTAGTTTTTAGTAGTTTATTTAACTAATATAGGGGAATAAGTATTGTTTTATGCTTAAGTAGTAAAATTTGCATAAATTTTATTATTTGAGCTAAAATGATATATATTAAGTAAATTTAGAATAAAATATTATTTATTAATAATTATTAAATTTTATTTTGCAGGTATTGTTTTTAAATAAAAGAAAATTAAAAAAAAATAAATAAGTCGACGTTTGGACCAACGGCAAAAGGCCGAAGGCCCAAACGCCACAAAATGCAAAACCAAACGGAGCACAGGCCCCGCGCACGAAAAAGGTCGAGAGTCAGCCGTAAGGGCTGACGTGGAAAGGTGGGGCGCAGCAATGAAATTATAAAAAGTGAGACGCACGCAGGAACCAAGAGGAGTGCGGCAGATAGCAGTGTGGGGCGGTGGAGCCGAGAGAAGGCAGAGCCTTCTCAGGCTCGGACGTGAGACACAGAGACGGGCAGAGAGGGGCGCGCGGCACGAGAGCCTTCGAGGCTCGACGCTGAGGGGCAGAGTGGGACGACGCGGAGAGAAGGAGAGCCTTCTCAGGCTCGGAAGTGAGCGGAGAGAGGCTCGGTGGAACCCAGCTGGAGAGCTACAGGGCGAGACGGGCAGAGAAGGGCGAGCGACAGAGTGCACAGGGACGACGCACGGAGAACAGGGCCAACGCACGGAAATCGAGGCAGCACAGGTCGCCAGCCCTGTCAGCCGACAGCGGAAAAAAAAGAAAAAAAAAAGAAAAAGAATTTGGCACAGAAATCAAGGCAGCGAAGGAAGAAAAATTAGAGGAAGAATTTAATACCCGGTAGAATTTATTTCAGATAAAATTAATTTTTATCTGAATAAATTCTTGATCTTTTATTTAAAATTAATTCCGGTTATTTCTTTCTCTTATTTTTAATTTATATTTTAGATATATATTTCTGTGTAATTAATTCTTTAATTATGAGTGGCTAATTATTTATTGTTAGGGAATGAATTGAAACCCTGGATTAGGATTTAAATTATAATTTTATTTTCTTTGTTTCGTGAGATTGTTTCTTGACTCTATATTAATTGCTATCGTTTATATGTATAATTTTGTCCAGTATAGTTTATTTGGTGCATGCCTTGTTATGGTTCCTTATAAGTGACAGTATGTAGGATTATTTGCCTGCGAGGTGGCCATCTAAATATACTAGAATTTATGTGTATAAATTGCAGCTAGGTTAGATAGCAATTCACCTAATCGTTTTGTGATTCTAACCAAAGTGGTAAAACATTTCGATACGTGCGGGTCAAGGATAGGAAATACATCTAGACATGCGTTTTGTACTAGTCTGGGTACTTAGATTGACAGCCTTCCACTTATACTTAATGCATTAAATCTAGTTAAATATAGGAGCCGCTTGTTGCTGCTATACTGCTAGTATTTAATAGGGTTAATATAGGCACGTGGTCGTATTAATTAATTAAGGGAAGTAATATAAGGTGTATGGACCTGCGTTTGGTGTGCAACTTGGTCGATCTCTTTCTCACGATTAAAAGATGACTTAGAAATAAATATTATATCTCGATCTAATCTAGTGGTGGATTTTTATTTCCCTAACATATTTCTCCTATCTGCTAGTTTCCCATTATTTTCCATTATTTTCATTATTAGTTTATTTTATTTTATTTGTTCCTTTTATTATTCTTATTTTTATAACCCCCATTAGTATTTTTCTTATTTATTTATTTAGTGTTATTTAGGATTTTTATTTTTAGTTTTAGTTTTATTTTCAAGCTAGTTAAATAGAGGTAAGCCCTCTCAATCCCCGGTCTACAACGATACCCTTATTTACCAGTGCTACAATTGACAACAAGAGGGTTTAAATTGCGTGCCGGCTACGGTAACACCAATTTTTGGCGCCGTTGCCGGGGATTGGTAACTTCACTTTTATTTTCCTAGTATTTTTAGTGTGTTTTCATTTTTAGTGTTTTCGTATTTTTTCTTTTAGTTTGCTTTAGCTTTTCTTAGGATTTTTGGTGTTTTGTTATTAACCTTTTCCTTTGAAGTGTTAGTATTTTCAGGTGGCTATGAGAGGATCCTTTGGTTATGGACAACTTTGCTCGAATCTTAACGCAAGAGTAAATGAGGTAAGTATGAGTAGTCTTGAAGATAAACTTAACAAACTTACTACTCTTGTTTTGCAGGTTGCTAAAGCTACTGTAGTTGTTAACACAAGTGGAGTGTGTCATACGCAAGGAAATCCATATGCCTACCATGAACAAGCTATGAGAGGAGGAGGATGGACACAATCTGGTGCTCAATATTTCAATGGTTTTCAAGGACATGATCCCTATACAAGCACATATTATTCGAGAATGAGGCATCAACCCAACTTTGGATGGGAGATAAATGATCAGTATCAAGTGCCATATCAAGACCCTTACACACGCGAATATGAAGCTTCGAAATATTATCAATATCCTCAACAAGAATCTTCTCCAGTTTCAGAACCCTCAAGTTCAGAAAAAATGGATAAGCTTCTTGAAGCATTGACAAATGGTCAAAACCAGTTGGTAGACATCCAAAATCAACTGAGAGGGCTCACGCAATTTAAACCCTCTTGTTGTCAATTGTAGCACTGGTAAATAAGGGTATCGTTCTAGGCCGGGGATTGAGAGGGCTCACCTCTATTTAACTAGCTTGAAAATAAAACTAAAACTAAAAATAAAAATCCTAAATAACACAGAATAAATAAATAAGAAAAATACTAAATGGGGGTTATAAAAATAAGAATAATAAAGGGAACAAATAAAATAAAATGAACTAATAATAAAAATAATGGAAAACCCGCAGATATGAGAAATATGTTAGGGAAATAAAAATCCACCACTAGATTAGGTCGAAATATAATATTTATCTCTAAGTCATCCTTTAATCGTGAGAAGGAGATCGACCAAGTTGCACACCAAACGCAGGTCCATACACCTTATATTACTTCCCTTAATTAATTAATTCGACCACGTGCCTATATTAACCCTATTAAATACTAGCAGTATAGCAGCAACAAGCGGCTCCTATATTTAACTAGATTTAATGCATTAAGTGTAAGTGGAAGGCTGTCAATCTAAGTACCCAGACTAGTACAAAACGTATGTCTAGCTGTATTTCCTATTCTTGACCCACACGTATCGAAACGTTTTACCACTTCGGTTAGAATCACAAAACGATTAGGTGAATTGTTATCTAACCTAGCTGCAATTTATACACATAAATTCTAGTATATTTAGATGGCCACCTCGCAGGCAAATAATCCTACATACTGTCACTTATGAGGAACAAGAACAAGGCATGCACCAAATAAACTATACTTGATAGAATTATACATATAAACAATAGCAATTAACATAGAGTCAAGAAACAATCTCACGAAACAAAGAAAATAAAATTATAAGTCAAACCATAATCTAGGGTTTCAAATTATTCCCTAACAATAAATAATCAGCCAGTCAGAATTAAAGAATTAATTACACAGAAATATATATCTAAAATATAAAGTAAAAATAAGAGAAAGAAATAACCGGAATTAATTTTGAATTAAAAGATTTAGAATTTATTCAGATGAAAATTAATTTTATCTTAAATAAATTCTACCGGTATAAATTCTTCCCCTAATTTTCATCTTCTCTCGGCTTTAATTTTCGTGCAATAATTTCTTTTTCTTTTTCTTTTCCTTCGGCTGACACTAAAGTGGGTTGCTCTGCCTGGTTCCGTGCGTCGCTGAGGCTTCGGTTTCCATGCTGCTGCGTCGCGGTCTGCCTGGCCGAGCCTCCTCTTTGTTCGCCCGAGCCTGTGAAGAAGGAAGGCTCTCTCTCTCTGTTCTCTGCTTTTCCCTAGCCAATAAAGGCTCTCCTTCTGTCCTATCATGCGCCGCCGCACACCTTCCTCAGCGTCGAGCCTTTGAGGCTCTCTGCCGTTTTTTTTTTCTGTCGAGCCTCTCCTGCTCCTTTTATTTCCATCAGAAGGCCTCTTCCACGTCAGCCCTTATTGCGGTTGACTTTTCTTCATCGTGCGCTGCGTTCTTGGTGGCTCGTTTGGCTTCGTCTTGTTTGTTCCGATTTTCCCTGGCCTTTGGGCCTTCGGCCTTGGCCGTTGGTCCAAAGGTCCAATCTCTTTTTTTTTTAATTTTCTTTTATTTAAAAACAATACCTGCAAAATAAAATTTAATAAATATTAATAAATAATATTTTATTCTAAATTTACTTAATTTATATCATTTTAGCTCAAATAATAAAATTTATGCAATTTTTACCACTTAAGCATAAAACAATAATTATTCCCCTATATTAGTTAAATAAACTACCAAAAACTAAGATTATAAGGGTATAAAATGTGTCAAAATATGAACTCATCAGTACATGAAAAGAAAATGAAATGAATGGATTAACACAGAATTATGCAAATATAAGGATAAGAAATAAGAGGGAAAGGAACACTAGGGATGAACAAACTCGCAGCAACACAAGGCAACACACACAAGGAAGTTGTGACTGGAACTGCAGCACTAGTCGAAGATGATTCATTTTAGTTGGAGAAAATGCAACAAGAAATTAAAGGAAGATTCAAGAATATCATAAAAGAGCAAGTTATTGGTGAGTTCTTGATGCAAGAACACATACATGTAATAACCTGTCTGTAGGTGGCCTTTGGTCAACAGCTTCCAAAACAGCCGAAGCTTTGATACCAAAAATGATGTGTAATCAAAGTGGAGGGAAGGGTTGGATTGGTTGCTATTGATTGGAGATATCAAACATGAAATTCAGTAGAATAAACGAAGGTTAAATGTCGATTAAACTCAAAGAAAACAGGTTGAAATGCAGGTTGATTTCGACTTGTTGAATCAGACTTCAAATGTTGACTAGTTGAGATCAAAGGAGGAAGGAATTTGCCCCGAGATTTCCTTGCTCAGAGAAGACTCAAAAGGGAGGATAAACACAGACTTTGCTGTGCTCAATTTTGTGTTGAAAAATTATGTAAATTCTCTACTAAATCATGCATGTACAAGATATAAATGTAGGAGGAAAATAACTGGCATACACAAGCTTATCTAGCCGAGATTCCCACCTTAATTCAAGCCCGTTATTACACTTGAATTAAGCCCATGTAATACTCAATCCTAATCACAATATCATGGTCTAAATGATAGTAATGATTAACATTACAAATCCATACAATTAACTAAGATACATACATAAAATTACATGAAACCCTAACTTACATAAAATACACTTAGGGTTAGGATATACAACAGGTTAATTCAACTAATGAGAATCATCACCATATCTTCTTGTTGTAAAGTATCATCCCATGTATGTCATAGTCTTGCATGATTTGAATACTTGTACACTTTAAGGTGTATTAACATCTTCTTCTTGCAAATATGTAGCATACCTACAAGAACAACTTGAATTGTTTTCAACACAAAGCACAGACAAATTATCAAAAACATTTAATATGATAGGCTCCAATATTAAGAAAGTTAATTCTTCCTTACCTTGAGAATTAAGATAAATATAATAATCATTAGATGCTCCTACATCAGTAAAATGTGCAAGAGGGGAGCTCTTAGGAAAAATTAATAAAAAAGAAAGAGAGAAGAGAAAGCTCTAGCACCAAATTGTTGAATCATGAAAATGCAAGGTGAATGGGGCATATAAGGTGGTGCTATTTGATAATCAACAAGGAGGAGAGAGAAAATAGCTTATCTAAGTTTTACTTCACCAACACTTAAATGAAAAAGGTGATGGGAGATAATATGGTGTGTAAGAGATTGGATGAGAGGTAAGGTAATGTGATAATGATTAGGATCATAAGTACAAGTAAGGAAACAAGTAACAATTCGATCCAAGGTGATGAGAGGTTAGGATAAGGTCAACAAAGATGAAAGGAAGGGCCCATAACCCAGACCCCATGGTAAAACCCATATCAGCCTTGAAGACCAATCTATAGGCTCTTGTTGATCACCCATCACAAACACCCTCATCTTCCATTTTTTAGCCTAGCTAACCTAATACATCTTCCATCCCAACCCAAACATACATAACTAACACATCCAACCCACATTATCCACCTATTATTTATATGATCAACTTCACCTAACAAATTAAGTTGTAGTTAGGTTATTAATTAGGGTTCATAGGGAACATGGTATTACACCATAAGAAAATAATGTAGAATATGCTAACCAGTCAACTATTATAGGAAACCAATTGATTGATCTAGATTAAAACTAAACATCCAAAAATCTAATAAACTAGTTTATTGGTGCTCTAAAACAAGTGATCGGTGGTTCAAACCAATTGAACACACAAAGATAATTTACTCATGCTATCCAAAATAAACCTAACACTGCCATATATACACATACCTTAAGAAACCTAGAAACCTTCAAGACAATAAATATAATCAAAATACATCACATTTAAGGACTCGATCATCTAATATATTTGGAATTAAGCTAAAATATACACGTCCTTCTTAAAGAAAAATAAACCTGCTCCTAACAAGAAAATCATGCTCTAAAACACTTTAACATGCTTTTAAACGACAATTAATCATGGAAATTTGATTGAAAACATTCAAACACATAGCACGTCATTCTAAATCTACAAGGTCTAGCTAAATTTACCTTTAATGAAATTCTTAAAGTTCATAAGACGAGACCATAAGAACACTAACCTCTAAGATCACAACTAGAAAAAGAGCCCTTAGCGATGACATGTGTCATCACTAAAACCTCATCCCTAATGTTTTGTAGCTAAAAAATAAAATTAGGAAGGAAAAACCGTGGTTTCCATTTCTACTTTTAGCAAAGACAATGTCGTCTCTAATTACAGTATTAGAGACTAATGTAGTGCAAATTGTGGGTAACCAAGTTTAAAGTTTAAAATTTTGGGATGCCAATGTTTTCACCAAAAGAGGTATTAGCGATGACATTCTTTAAATATTTCCTAAAATAATCCAACATTATCTTGAATTTTTTTTTTAAAAAAATGACTATTATTATGACATGTTATCACTAAAAAGGGTATTTTGGACAACTTTTTTGACATTTTCAAGAAAAATTTAAATATTGGCTAGAAATTTTTTTTTAAAAAATTTCCACCTTATGTCATCCCTAAAAAAATTATTAAGGGCGAATTTTGAAATTCTATGCCTCTACAATTCATCATCATTTAAGCTTTTAAGGATAAAAAATCAAAATCTAACAAATTTTTTAATTCCATAAAATATATAATATCACATAAAATAACAACATTACAATATTTATAAATAAGTAGCAGTGAAAACAATAATAATATAAATATTTATGATAAAACATGGAAATATTTATAATGCTAGAAAATGTTTGAATTAAGTAACAAATAAAAAATTTCAAAATTAAAATTACTTATAATAAATCATTATATTCTTCTAGTTGCTGGGGGACATTATAGGAAGGTTGAGTGTGGTGTTAGGGATGACCATATAAAGGTTGAATCTTGTTTTTGGGTTAGCAATAGGGAAGTTGGACCTAGTACTAAGGCTAACCATGATGAGGTTGAACTTGGACTAATGGCTGATGGATAAGTGAATATCCTTATTTCTATGTCACTATCATCCATAATTAATCAACCTTTGTATGCCGAGATCAGATAATCTCATAAATATTTGTCATTATAGGGGAAAAGATAGCAGTAGTGGGCAATGAGGTATTAGCCTTTAATGGTGGAGGTGAACACCAACAAAAGGTAAGGAAGATCTATTAGATAATATGTGCCCAATAACCTTCCTGAAGCCCCGTTGATGACCAAGAACCTTATCCACTATCCCAACGTCATTGATCATTGATGAGTCTATAGAATTAGTGGAGGGCCCCTCTCCAACCAACCCTCATCCTCTTATACTGCAACCCATGCTTCATCATATAGCCTTACCACCTCATACTATATATACATATATTATTTTAATACAAACATTCACAAATATTATGTCATAAAATAAAAAATAATATTAGTAATCTTACATAATTTTCTCTTTCATGCTCGATAATTCACTAGCCAACCCTTGTGTGTAGATCTTTATAATTCTCGATTGGTGATAGCAACTATTGGGTCCATTAATCAACCTAACATATTTGGTTAAATTAGTATAGTAATAATATTAAAGAGAACTAATTTATTATTATTATTATTATTATTATTATTATTATTATTATTATTATTATTATTATTATTATTATTATTATTATTATTATTATTATTATATGCGTATGTATATTGATAAGTTGAAATAGATCTAGACACATGGATACTAGGATTGTACATATCAGACCTCATTTTCTTATTTTGCTCAAACCTTGCCTACACTTATAAAATAAAGTTAATAAATTATTTAGAATTTTAAAAAATTTCAATAACAAAGTTAACATTTTACCTTTGCATCGTCTAATGTGTAGCATTATACACACTTGTTCCATATTTCTTAATCAAAGTTATTCAGCTTCTGGTTGTTATTCTTCAACTACTTTATGTTCATCATGTTTTCCTATTCTTATATTGGTCTTAGAATAACCTTCTAAAAGCAAACATAATTTGATCCCACATGAGACTATACCTCTAATAATTAAGATCAAAATCTTATTACAAAATTAATATATACCATATCAGTAATTTATAAAATAATATAATTCACATATTTAAACTACCTCCAATCATAGAAGAATCGTGAAACTTCAATTTTAAAAAACATGAGCTTATGATTTATGAAATGAAAAAATGAATTCCCTTCTTGCATTTCTAGTGCAATGAGAAACTTTTGGCCCATACACCCCACATGATTATGTGGACCATCTTTATTAGCAAAATCTGTATAGTGGATTTTTTTCCTGTTATTTGCCAACCATAGATTATACAGAGCAAGATCTTTCCCTTTGTTTCTCCCCTTCCTTTTTCTCATTAGTGGTTCTGCAAAAATAAATTTCAAAGTCAATATTAGTATCATTGCATAGTTATTCAAAGTCACATATTCAAATGGTGAAAAAGTTTTTTTGTGTAGATTATCTCACCAAACTCACATGCAGAAGGTAATCTATGTGGTCTAAGAGGAGGCTCACCCACTTTTTCTTTACCATGATATGTCATATCAATGTTGGGAATAACTATATCTTGTAGGAAAGAATTTAAATAGTACTACAAAAAGATCAAATTTATCAAATTATTATAACATAAGATTGTAAAATTATATTTTATATATGTATGTGTATATATATATATATATATATATATATATATATATAATTACACCAAATACACACTAGTCAAAAAAACTAGAACTACCAATATAGTCCTCTTCCTCGATGTTTTCCATATCAGTATCGAAATAACCTAAGCCTTCATCTTCTATGTCATCTCCTGGTATCTTGTCAATGCCATTTATGGTTTCATCAGCATTCATATCTCTAATTATTATGTTGAATGCTACAATAGTGGAGTTAATCTCATCCCGCATCTACCATATCAGTCTCATTATCATCATCAATCATATACCAAATATGACAGTGGTTCACTTCCCAAACCACCTTCCAATTAGATCCATTAAGAGGATCATCAATATAGTAGACTTATTTTATTTGAGATTCCAATATATATTGATCACTTTTATACCACCTAGGCCTTGTATATATGCTTGCAATGTTGTTGTCTTACTTGATTCTTTTCTTTTTCAAATTATTCTCAAACCATTTACACTTAAACAACATAAAAGAAAAATCATTAGAGTAAGATAATTTGATTACATTTGGTAATTTCAAAGAGAAAAAAGTGTCGTTGATTCAAGGGACACACACAACATTATTTTTTGTTCTTCTATTCATATCTATATAACATGTTAAATATTATACTCCACTAATCACACAACCACAATAATTTAGGACAACAATAAATGGTCGATGAGACAACTTTAATAATTCATCATTACATTAAGCTAATATGTGTTCTCAAAACTTGTACATCTATAAATAAAGTTATGTTATAAAAATTTTATAACTAGTATTATGTTAATTAAATATACATGAATCCATAAAATTTTACCTTAGATTCAAACCAAGATGCAAACTCTTTCTTATGAATATCAACCAAATTACCACCATGTTGAATAATTTCAGTCATGTGTTCACTACAATAAGTTAGTAAATTTAATTTTACCATCACAAATGATATAATTGATAAAATTAGGTTATGGTAACTTATTTCTTACTTTAAATATTATTGTATCTCTAGATAATTGTTGATAATGTACCAATTAAGCTCATTTATCTTCTCAATAGGCAATCTCGACCCAGTATTCTAACTAATAGGACAAGCCTACCATTGGCACACTGACAACTAACAACTTACCATCACATCCTCTTTTATTTCTACTGTATTAAATCTTGTCTCAACACCTTACATATACATGGAACAAAAATTCAATGCCTCATTAGTTTCACAATTTTTAGCAATAGAAATCTTCATCCTAGCATGATTTCTAATGTACTCTTTCAAGTCTTTCAAGTCTTTCAAGTCTTTCAAGTTTCCCTCAAGAGGATACATCCATATACCATGCACAAAACAACCTAATAGTGATTCTCCTTATAAGTGCATTATGAGATGAACCATTACACTAAATAATGGTAGAGTAAATATTCACACAAGATTATAAAGGAGCATAAGAACATTATCTTGTACCTTCTCCAAATCAGACAATCAAAGTGTCCTCGAACTAATCTGACAAAAGAAGTTGCATAATTCTATGTTAGTATTCCCAACCTTTTTGCTCAAGAATCTACAAATTTCAACTGCTAATAGGATTTGTTTAATTACATGATAATCATGTGACTCTAGACTTTGAATCTTGTTATCATTATCACTAACATTCTTCTTGAATTTCCAGCAAACCCATCTAGAAACTTTACTTCCTTCAAAAACCTAAAGAACTTTCTCTAATCATTATAATCAAGAGTAAATTGTGCCTTAGGTTTCATCAAGAGATTTCCCTTATAATATAACCCTTACTCATTTATTATGCTTATATCCTCTTAATCATGTCTTGTATTGTCGGTGTCTTTTTTATTTTTCATCATCATAGACTTTTGTCCCAATTAAATTGGGATAAATATTTTTTCTTGACATAAATAACATTTGAATTATGCTTAAACAAATTCATTAACTAATAAGTAAACTCAAAGAAGAAGATCTTCTTCTTTCCAATTCAAATCATCAACACCTCTCTTTCTTTTTGTGATATGAATCTTAAGAACTTATATTTAATTAATTTTGAAAATTGTTGTGAATTATTTACTTATAATTGTTTGTCTTATTTGGTGAATAAATAGGAGTGTAATGCAGCATATGGACTCTGTGGATCTTTGGATGCAGTTGCTGGAATGTGCAGATTATGTATCTGAAGTGTGCAGATTATGTAATTTTTTGTTAATTAATTGTAATCCCATATGATGTATTCGCCGGTCGAAATTGGCTAATGGAAATTAGGTCGGTTGTATAATCCACCACCCGGTCCTTAATTTTGGACTAGATGGATTGTGGATTAATCAATACTTAATAGCCATGATTAGCTAAAGTGTTATTTTAGCTGATGGGAATTAAGTCTTAAACTTAATTGTATTTGGGGCATTTTATTTTGGGGATTAATTGGGCTGGTCGACTATTTATGTGGCCCAAAGTAATAAGCCCGTTCGGCCTTTCCGTTGTAAATCTGGTCATGTATTCGTTGGTCTGTATTGTGTATTTTTACATCGCTATACGGTCTGTAATACGCATATAAATAGCCTGGTAAACGTGTAATAGTGGACGATTCTTTTTGACAGAATATTTGGCTGAGTTCTCGATTCTTCTCGCGACTTGTCTCTCTCTCTCTCTCGACGATTCTCTCGCTCGCTCGTCTTCTCTGAATCTGCTCTCTTACCTTTGATCGATCTTGATCATTCTTTCTTCAAATTTCAGTTGCCGTTGTATAAACTGTGCCTCTGAATCTTTGGGTATTCCTTCGGAGTTGTTCCTTAGGCTGAACCGGCGAATCGAACGTTGCGCTCGATTAATCTTTCGATCCTTTCAAGAAACCCTAACAGGTTTCCATCATTTTGGATGGTCAAGATTCTTACCAAGTTAATATTCTATAACATAACTCAACCATACCAAAACATCATCAGACAACAATCTCCTAAAAGCAAGATTTTTAGAATCTATATTGTACCTAGGATCAACTTGAAGGCTCAGGATCAAATCTTAGGTTTGTAAGAACCTATTAAAAACCATAAAAATGTGAGAGTTATATACTTTTATGCTATAAATAACATATTTTAAGTTAAGAGAACACAAAAATAACATTATAAAGCTCTCATATAGTTGATGATTGAGTTGTAACAACTTATACATAACAAAAATTGTTGAAGTCATTTTATATATTAGGAACTATATTAAGTTAACAAGATTATAATTAAAATATCAAATGAAAAGTGAAAATTATAATGAGATTATGGGTAAAGGTAACATACAACTCATTATTTTCATAGTATACAGTATTATTAGCCTTAATAAAAATACATAAAAAAATGAAGAAAATGGATGATAATGAAGGCAATGATGAGAGGACAATATTTTCTATCATTTTAAAGAATAAGACTAAAAAAATATATATGTTGGCTTTTAAAATTTTGACGAATCAAGATAACAAAAGAAAAGAAATTTTAGTTATATGCACACATGAGAAGTTATTTTATGAGTCATGTGTACACCATAAACTAAATCTTGTTTGCAATATAAAGTGATATAACCATAAAAAAATAAGAAAATATATTAAATTTTAATTTAATAAATTTTAATAATTAATAATATCATAAAATTTAATATATTTACATTACATTTTGTGTCAATATTTTACTCCAACAATCAACTTCATTATTTTAGCGGTATCTCAATAATTTTTTTATTTCAACTCGTTTTCAAGGTATGTTACAAAATAATATCAGGTTAAGAATAAGAGAATTAAAAAAAGAAATATCTGTAGAATAAGAGGGGGATAGATTTAGAAATAAAGTAATAAAAATTATAGTTGGTATATAGAATTGTAGTGTTTTACCTAAGATAAAATAATACTATTGAGGATAGTAATATTCTATAACTATTCACCTACTTTAAAATTTTACCTAGGATCCTGAATCATTTTGTGATTTTTGGATCATAGGATCAAATTGGAATTTTAATAACTATGCCTTTGAGGTCTCTCTTTTGAGTGTTCCATTGAATTGATGGTTTTTTTTCTATGTGGATAAGGAATCTTTGGTGGCCAACATACCGAATTTTGTTCTTCAATCTCATAAAAGGAATATCTTTGTTGTAACTAGGAAATGATAAATACCCTTGACCAAACGAACCTAATAGATATGATTGGACTGGAAAATTAGTAATGGTTCAAAGTATTGTTACACACATTCTAAACTTTCTGTTATTGACCCTATCTTATGCATCAACCCCTACCAGCCATAGATCATTTAGTTCATCAACCAAAAGTTGGAGGAACATGTCAATATTCATACCTAGAGAACCCAAACTAGGAGTAAACACTTCCAACATTAAAAATGGGCCTTTCATGTGGTGCTAAAAGGTAATTTGTATGTGGTCAACATAACTGGCCACATACTATATCTAGAACTCATGATGAAGGGATGAAACCATCTAGTACCAACCTCAATTGTACATTTTGCGGATTAGCTGAAAAATCTGGGTGATTTGCATTAAAATGCTATGATGTATCACCATAAAAAACATGACATAAGATCATTGGATCTATTGACCGACCCTTAAAATGCTACCTCATGTCTCGATCTATGTATCTACAAGTGTATAAATTTTTTAACGTCGATGCCATAGGGAAGTATCATATAACCTTATAACATATTTTCTTATCCATTGTAGCTTCATCTATCCACTAAGATGTACCACATATAGGACTATTGTCTTGATGTACATTTTCCTTCCAAAATAAAGCATAATTATGCTTGCAAAAATGAATGACTTCATACCCTAAAACCAGCTTCCTTATCATCTTCTTTGCCTTATAGTGTGATGTAGGTAACTTATTGCCTTTAGGAAGAGCTTGTTTTAGAAATTTATGAAACCCATCAAAAGACTTATTTGTCCACCAGAAAATTTAAAGATGAGAAATTCTTACACCTAGGATACAACACAACCTCCATTTCTCAGAAAAACTCATCATAATATGGATCATTTCCATTTCTCGCTAAGTCATCATCTATAGGAACATGCAATTCATCATGAATATTAGCTTTTCCTTCATTACCCCCGCTAACAAAATCAGGCAATATATATTCCATCTCATCTCTTCGATCCTCAACCATATGCACTAATTCCAGCTCATGTTCAACTTCACCATGATATACCTACACATCATAATTCTGTGTGAACCCACTTCACAGTATGTGGTACTCAATATCACATAAATATTGCCACTCCACGTTATTTCACTTTGTGCATGGACAACAAATACAATCATATTCCTTCTAAATATATGGTCTAGCCATTATAATAAATATTTGAAGCCCATTCAAAAATTACTTTAATTGTCAATTCTTTAACAATGTCCAACTTTGATCGATGGACATTTATCTATATGAAACATAATTTAACAATAGTTAATTATGCAATGTTTCTTCCATTAAGAGAAATTGTTTATGTACATATGACATCAATGTTTCAAAGTAAAAAAATTACTAACCTTAATTACTAATTAAATAACAATCATTATACATCAAAAATATATTATAACTCAAAATAGGGTTCATTGTCGAATGTCCTTGATCACCCATTCAATCCACTCTCATTGTAGACTCCTCTACTCTCTTGCTTCTTCAAAAGATGGTGAATCCACCTCATAGGAGTCACTAAGATAATTAGCGTATGCACTCGTTGGTATCCTATGCTAAAACCTCAACTCATATTCAATCACTATCAACTCTCTTGATATTTGATCATAGTGTCTTATAAATTGTCCACCATGAACAAACCTAGGGTGTGTAACATTAGTGACAAATAAATGTATATATCTAGCTTTCATAACTAGACATGGATAAATTTATGGTAGTGTTAGCAAAAGATAATATGACCTAAACTTAAATCACCCCAGATATAAACCCCTCCTCACCATGCGGTGTAGCACATCACTTAACCAATTCAATATTTTCTAATATCCTGATCCAAAGACATACTTTAGTAGTGTAGGTGATACTTATTAAGTAAATGATGCATTCTAGCTCTAAAAAAAGGAAAACTTAGTTACTTTAAAATACTTTATCCAAGGTTAAAAATAATTTACTAGCTCAAAGTATTTTTATGTTATTACTCTACATATTGGTTAATAATATTTTTTTGGTAAGTAAATAAATTTTATTACCAAAAAGAGCAAGATGTACATCAAAAGTCTTACAAAAAGAAAGACTTAAAAAACAACTCAGAATAGACCAAAAAAGGCTTTGAACACTAATACAAGTATCAACTACATCCCATGGTCTATAACCTTCAAGAAATCATGTGTTTTCCCATTATTTGTAAGGCTTACTCTTATAAAAATTTCTTGGACAATCTACTTGCATATACCTTCAAAAGTATATTGCTTCTTTTGGAATACAACATCATTCCTATTGATCCAAAGCTTATATATCAATGTAACAAATGCAATCTTCAACACTTCAGCCCTTCCATTTTTTCCCCTTGTATACCTGATCATCTAGTGAACACAACTCTGCCATGTAGTAAAGAAATGAAGTAGGAACATCCAATTGAGCATTCTTCTCCAACAATGATGTGCAATAGTGCATTAGACTAGAAGGTGATCAAGGTCTTCCTCTCCCTATTGGCAGACTTCACATGTAGCATTATCAATCACCTACCATGTTTTGAGTTTTTTCTTCACAAGAAGCACTTCTTGTTAGGCCATCCAACACATAATTTTGTGCCTAGGCATTCCATGGTGTACCCACACAAGATTATACCATTTTACTTTTTCATTTTTATGTCTCAAAAGGTGGTACATTTTGGTAATACTAAACCTTCCATTATCAATGCTAGAGTTTAAAATCTCTCACCTCATATCCCTCATTCTGAAAAGGAGTTTGGTTGTCCAAGATGAATCTTCTTTAATCACAGCTTGCCATATACTCGATCTACTTAAGTATTTTTCATGGATCTATTTGACCCAAACACTCTCTTTCTGCACCTGTAGCCTCCATAAATTTTTGTAGAAACAGGTTGCATTTCATGCCACAAGATATCGAATGCCTAGCCCACCTTCATATTTAGGATGATAGATTCTAGTCCAAGATATGGGAGCCTTTCTTTTCCCTACTTCCATATTGTTCTAGAAAAAAAACTCTACAAATCAATTCCAATGTATGCACAGCAACTTTAGGTATCATAAAGACTTACATCCAGAAGTTTGTGATTCCAAAAATGACAGATTGAGGAACTTAGAGTTTTCCTACATAACTTAATGGTTTCAGTGTCCAGACCTTTAGTTTCTGATTAATTTTTTCAATTAAAGGCTTATATTGGGCAATAGATAGTGAATAACTACTCAATGCAAGCCCTAAATACCTAAAAGGTAAGCTCCCTTCACCATCATTCAAAATCTAGATTATTTGCCTCTTCATATCATTATGAAATCCTCCAAAATAGATGTAGATTTTTTGAGGATTGGCCGTTAATCTTGACATTGTTGCAAAGATATCTAGCTTCTCCTTAATGAGTTGGGCTGATTTCAAATGACCCTTGCAGAATAGAAAAAGATCATCTACAAAGCAAAGATTGATCATTCTCAAATTTTTGCAATCATGGTAGCCTTTAAAAATTTTATCCCTCCATAGAGTTCTCAGTAGCCTATTGAGATATTCCATAGCCAGAATAAAGAGATAAGAAGACAGAGGATATCCCTGTCTAAGCCCTCTTCTCTCTTGGAAAGGATTAAAAAGGGATCCTTGTAAGCTGGTAGAGAAACTCAGAGTAGTAATACATTGCATGACTAGCTTAATAAAATGAGAAGGAAAATATAACCCTTCTAACATTATCTGTAAAAACTGCCAATCTGTATTGTCATAAGCTTTTTTCAAATCCACTTTCATCATCATTCTGGGGCTTATGTTTTTCCTGTTATATTTTCTCTACAGTTTTTGGACCATTAGAATATTATCCCCTATCCATCTTCTAGGAACAAAAGTAGATTGAGTTTCACCTACTACTTTAGTGAGGACGTCAGTGATTCTGTTGGTGAGGACCTTTGAAAAAATTTTATAGATCACATTGCAACAAGCAATGGGTCTATATTCAGTGATATATGTAGCATGCTAAGATTTTGGTATCAAATGAATACTAGTGGAGTTTAGGGCTTTTAAAAGAAAACTTGTATTCCAAAGCTGACTTGTGGCTTCATAGATGTCTCCCCTTATAATGTTCCAAGATACTTTGAAAAAGTAAGCATTGTAGCCATCAGGTCTAGGGGCTTTGTTATCCCCCATACTAAAAGTTGCTTTCTTCACTTCATTTGCTGAAACTTGTTTAAGTAGATGCCTTCTCCCTTCTGTAGATAGCATAGGTCCTTCTTGAAAAACCTCCAGAAAAAGGTGAAGGATATGTGTGATTTTTTTCCCATCGGGTCTATATAATAATCAATAATTTCCTTCCCTATATCCGACCATGATGAGAGCTTAGACACATTTAGGCTGTGAAGCTGATTTAAGGAGTTTATGCTCTGTCTTTCTTTCACTTTTTCATGGAAATAAGAATTATTCCCATCTCCTAATTTGACAAAATTAATTTTTGATTTCTACTAAAGGAAATGCTCTTCAACTTGAAGTTTGTTCTGCCATTTCTTTTTAGCTTCTTTTTCCTTAGATAAAAAATGGCAGTTGTTGGGATCCATTTGAAGGGTATTTTTTATGCTCTCCCACTCTACTTTTTTCCTTTTCTACTTCACGAGTCACATGGATAAAATGGTTTGCATTGAATTTTTTAAGCTCCCCTTTCAAGATCTTAAGCTTTTTCCATATCTGAAACTGCTTAGAACCTATTATTTGAGTATCCCAGGTCTATTTCACGATGTGAAAAAATTGATCATGCTGTGTCCAAAAATTACAGAATTTGAAAGGTTTTCTCCTTCTTTATTCATTCTCCTTAACAAAAAAAATAAGGCATGCATGATCAGAAAGACAATGGTCCACTACTTCAATTCCTACATTAGGGAAATTGTGCAAAAGTAACCAGTTACCAAGCCCTCTGTTAAGCTTACATTGGACTCTATGGGGTGGTTGCTGATTATTGGACCATGTGAATAGAGGGCCAACATTAGGGATAGGACCAACTCCACATCTTTGTAAACAAGTAGCAAACTCAACCATTTATCCTTGATGGATCAGCCCACCCATTTTATCACTAGTAGATAGAATAGTATTAAAATCACCGAAAATAATCCAGGCTTTGTCCACTTGATTACTAAGTAGTTCTAAGTCATTCCACATATGCTTCCTCTCAATACCAGAGTTTGAACCATGTACAAAAGTCACTAACACACTATCATAAGTCATAAAATCCTTAACCACATAATGGATATGTTGTCCATCCTTAGACAGAACATTAAGAGATACAGCATTTTAGTTCCAAAGGATCATAATTTTTCCATTATAATGAGAAGAATGATTAGTATGACAATTACAAGTTTGGGGCTATTTTTTTGTGCTGCTAAAACCTTGTTATTCTTTAATCTAGTTTCAATAAGACCAGTGATAGAAAGAGCCCATGTTTGTATAAACTTACATAATTCTTTCTGCTTCAGAGTAGAGAAACCTCCTCTGATATTCCATGTCGCCAACTTCATTAGAAAGTAAAGGGCTGCCCCCTTTTAGAGGATATGCCCGATTTCCTGTGATTCAAAGATCTGGGAGAAAATATATGATCATTGTAAGATTCATTGCAATGCTGTAGTTCAAGGAGTTCCTCCAAAAGACCTTTACCCTTATCAAGTATAGAAGTCTTAGGGTCATAAGTAGTTTGTTGCTATTGTATCTATTTTGTTCTCCAAATATTCTCCTCTCTTTTGTGATGTATGGGAGCAGGTGGTCTACATTGTTCTGTGTCAAGTCCTATTCTATCACATTTGGTGCAATATTTTGGCCTCCAATCATAATTAACCTTTTTGAGTTCTTGAGCCCATAGGTGTGTCAATTAGAATAGATTACACAAAAGGTTTACTAATGTCCATTTCAACAAGGATCCCGGGATATGATATTCTACTATAGGTAGCAGTAATCATATCCACATAAATTGGTATCCCCAAATAGCTCCCAATTTTTCTTAATGAATCTGTAGACTGGCAGGTTAGTAGGAGTCCTGGGAGGGTGAACCATAGAGGCATTTTCCTTCATTCTACATCATCCAAAGGCATCATGGGATTCCATTTCTTTAGTAGTAGAGATCTAATCCCAAAAGACCAAAATAGTTTTTCAAGAAATGCAAGGAAATCCGATTTAGTCTTAAATTTGAAAAGAAAGAATCCCTGATCATGGGGAAAAATCTGCAGGTAGTCCAATCATGTTCAACAAATTTCTTGAGTTGATTGAGAGAGGGTGGATAACCAGAAACCATCCCAATTAAATTGTGAGCCCATTCTTCTTCTTATTTTGTAATTTCTTGTGGTAACAATTTTGCTTTCATAACTCTATTCTTAATAACAGGAGGTGAATAGGCAAGATTAAGCACTGTTTGTTCCAGACGATTTTGTATAAGGATTTCTTTCCAACTTAATGCTAGGCAACTAATATCAGTACTCTTACCGTGAGATAGTTCCTCCTTAATCAAAGATTTTCTTGGAGAGTTCTGCGTTTCACAATCTAATACCAATTCCATCAGCATAGTCTGTAAAATTTTGTGCGCAACATTCAATTCTTCCTCCATAGAAGTGCTAGGGATATTCTCAAAAGTTTCTTTATTCATTGTAGCTGGTGATTTGCTAGATATCTGAGATCGGGATCCTTTCTTGGCTGTAGACACACCCTTATTTCGGCGATGGTTCGTTGCTATGGCTAATAGCCGCAAGCAATATCAAACAATCAAAACTCTCTTGCCTCCGGCAGGAGAGAAAGAGAGCACTATTGCCAACTTTTTTCTATGGTTCGCAAATTTTTTCAATTATGGTTAATAATATTTTATCTAAGGCTAATAATAATAATTTTTTATTATAATTATTATACCATTTTAATAATACTTTAGTTAATGACACTAATATTCTCTTAATTGTAAGTATCATTATCTTACGTTTCACTTATTTAATAATATGTTATATCTTTTTTTATAAATAAATTAGTTACTTTAAAATACTTATGTCATTATTACAACTACATATAGTCATTAATTATCATATTATCAATTTATTAGGGTTTAATGCTTCTAGATAAAGTTAAGGTTTAGAAGTATTGCACATATTTAATAATAAATTATTTAAGGCTAATAATCTATGATGATTTTATATTTTGATTACCTTAATAATACTTTACATCATGTTAAAAATAATTTATTAGTTCAAAGTATTGCTATATTATTACCTCAAAGTATTGTTATGTTCAAAATAATATTTTATCTAATGATAACAATAATTTTTTTATAATTACTATTACATTTTAATAATAATATTGCTATGTTATTACCTCAAAGTATTTTTATGTTAAAATTAATATTTTATATAATGATAACAATAATTTTTTTATGATTAATATTTCATTTTAATAATAATTTATTGAATAACAACAATAATATGTTATTTTTAAATATTAATTTTTTATGTTCATCCATTACTATAGGTTTTTGGAATTTTTATGAATCGATTAACGCCATCTTTAAATTATCATACTTTAATGTTTATTTTATTTTAATTTTTCTTGGGTGGAGATAGTGGAAAAGTATATTTTGATATTTAGAATACAAGAAATTAGAAAAAAAACATTATTTATTTTATATATTTTTCATTTTCAATTTTACTTCGATTGATTTTGATTTGAAGATTCATAGAAGTGAGAATATTTATAATTTTTGTTACTATTTTAGAAAACATGTTAACATGTTTTTTATTTTGATTTGAAATTTCACATACTTAAGAAAGTATTGAAACTTTTGTAACTAAGTTTGGTTTAATTATTATAAATGTGTGACTACTTTTGCTTTGAATTCATTTCAATATAGGAGCTTATAATTCAACTTTACCCATCATTTTTTCTACAAAGTAATTAAATAATCAAACAAACCCAGTACCGAATATCAACTGGTATAAAAATATCTAGTTTTAAAATTAGCATTTCAATTGAGAAAAATCAGATTGAAGAAAAAAAGGGTTGCACCAATTGGAGTAGATACACCTTAAATATTTTCGTTTAAGCTATTGGGTAGAAATTTTATTGGCAAATAAAATAGTAGACTAGGTTGGATCAATTAAACCAAGATTGGATCGGGTCATACTGGAATCATATCAAATAAATTTTTGAATAATAATAATAATAATAATTTTTAATAATAATTTATTTAATCATAAATAATATATTTAATCACAATAAAATGCATACATAATTACCATCACAATTGTTACACCACCATAATAAATTATTTAATCACAATTATCAATGTACACAATTACCAATATAATTGTTACACCACAAACATAATAAATTATTTAATCACAATTACCAACATACATATACAATTATCACTACAATTATTATACCTTTCTAATAAAATTTTTATTTAATCGGATTGTATACATTTAACTGTAATTACCATCATACAAACACAATTACCATCATTTATACATTTAATCACAATATAAAACAAAAATTTAATCGCATTTAATATTATATATATATATATATTACTTAAAATTTAAAAAAAATTACAAGTGGCATTAGTGGTGCTCTAGTAGTAATGGTGATGCAACTTCTATAGCAGAGGAGGTAGTTATTCGGCAATTGAAATTTTTTTGAAAATTAAGAAATTAAATTATAACATTCATCATCTACTTGACAAAAAATAATAATAAAATGAATCAAAAGTGGTGGAGGTGGTGGTATTAGTGAGGTAGTGGCGGTGATGCAAGGCGGGAAAAGCAAAAAACCTATCAAAATTAAGTAATAATGATGATACATAACATAAATATAATAAATTAACCAACAACTAAAGATTAAAACACTTTTCTTTGAGTTGGTGAGGAGAGTGACAAGAGAAAAATCATAGAAGAGAAGAGAAGAGAAATAAATTACCGAGGAAAATAAGGTGCACATCAGTTTTTTATAAGAGTTTTAGTGACGAAAATATCATTATTAATAATGAAAATTAATAATTTGCCTGTCAAAGCACGTGACCCATAAGTGACGTCATCCAAGTTATCAGTGACAACATATCATCACTAATAATGCAGCATTGACTAGATTTTTTTCCCTCCAAAAGTCCCGTCAATATTTTCACCAACTATATCATCCTTATATCCACTAGCAAAAAAAATATGTTAGCAAAGGGAAACTTTGGAGGGGGGAACTTCCTATGAATTATATTACAACTTTTAGGTTTTCAAAGTTACTTTGAGCAACTACTTATCATCGCTAATAGTAAATATTAGTGATGACAAAATGTTGTCGTCAAATTTGTTATCACTAATTTACCTTTTTTTGAAGTATATTCTTACTCAACTATCAAGAATTAGGAAAAATATTTAGCAAAATATATTTAGAGCTTCAAATTAGAAATAAAATAGAGAGAAGAGAGTGGAAGAAGTAGTTAGAGAGAAGAAGAAAGAATAATCACTTGACGGTTTTCTTGGAAGGGAGATTAAATAGAGAACTTCAAGGGTTGCTAGAGGATTAGCTAAGAATGAAACAAGAGGAAGAGATATCTAGGTTGTGCTAAAGAAGACAGAGGAACACAAGGATCAAGACACACTTAAGTGTGAGAAGGAAAAATGAAAAATGATGTAATATAGTGTAGAACATGACCAAAAGATAGGGAGATCTTAAAACAGAAAGTAAAAGGGTTAGATTTGAGACTAACCATAGGCTTGGATGATGTGATAATAAGGAGAGGAGAAAATTCGTGGGAAATAAAGTGGAAGGGTTGGGGTGAAAATGTGTTTTTATGTGTGAGAATATGTTAGGCAAGTTAAATATGAAAATATTTTGCTAATTAGAATTTAAATCTCTCTAAAAAATAATTTACAAATAAGAGTATGATATAGTATCAAAACTAGGTGAAGGATTAGAAGATGATCGACTTAAAAAAACGTAATAGATTACGTGATTTCAACATATCTAGTAGATTGGTTCGACAAATCAATTGGTTCATCAAAATCAACAAAAATAAATATCCACCTTACCAATCGACTAATTTTGCCATATGATTTGAATGGCCTCCCATTTAAAGCTATTTTTATAACACATTTAATAATTTACTTTATGTATGTATGTATGTATGTATTTATGTATGTATAGATTGCATATTGCAAATAAAAAAAGGCATACTAGTAGGTGTAAGACATCATTTAGATATATATGCTCTAAGTGATGCTTGCTTAGAATATCTCCTTACCAATACACCAAAAGTAAAACAACCTTTTTCAAACATTTTTCTTCCGCTGAGGCAATCCAAGATAACATTTCAGCAAATGGTGCCATGAATGTCATTATACCCAACATGCACAACTCCTATGAGGTTAGGCGGACTTGGGCAAATAATAGTAGTAAGAGCTGCATAAACACTCAGGTAACCTATACATTTGGGATCAAATATAATTCATTAAACAAATAATAATAGCATCGTTATTAAAATAAAATATTCTAATCAAATGGATGACTACGTATAATCCCACTCATTTATGTATCTTAAAATTTTAGAAGTAAAATACTTTTAGGATTGAAGTTCCCATCTTAACAACAATCACACAACACTACTCAATTCATTTCAACAACCAACATCGACTTTAAGAAGCCCCACCAATAGTTACATGATTATAAAATTAAGAAAACCATCACAACCTAAGCAACAAATTAATTACTTAGATGAAATCCATATCCTCAAACATTGGCTTCTAGAAGCCCCACCAAAAATTACATGATTATGACATTAAAAACACCATCGCAATCTATGCAACAAATTAATCAATTAGATGAAACCCATATCCTCTAAACAAACTCAATTACTTAAATTCATAGCAAACATTCAAAGTAGGGAAATAACTCAAAATAATTAAATTTTAAAGCAATTTAAATCACAACATTATTTCTAGAATCACAATTCTATAAAGTTATCAACTAATGACAAACAACATTATCTTTTCAAATCAAAAGTAATATGATGTAGGAAGATCTATTTGGACCCAATTAGCCATACTCTCATGATTACTTAGCAACAAATGTATATAAAGGATGAAAAAAGGCAAAGAGAAAAGACAAAGTTTCACTATTTCATTTCCCTAACTACCCATGATAATTATATAACCCCAAGAACTAGAATAACCAAGAAAATTCATTGGAACTACCCATGATAATTACACAACAAATCGAGGTTTCATTAAATAGATTATACAAAATTACCAAAACCTAAGAAAAAATTAGAGAATGGTGGTGCTTGTTTGAAAGAGGGTTATAAACATTAGTAAGCACTAAACATTTAGGAATAGCTATATAGAGTAAACCAACACCTTGAAATAGGCAAGAAATTTGCAAAAACCAAATCATGCTATTGGATGCCTTTGCTAGAGGTTGCATAATGTACATGGCTGATATGAATTGAATACTGAGGTTGTAACGTATACCAATTCAATTATAGAATGGACATATGAAAACATGAAAAACTGTTACTTAATTTGAATACAAGTCACTGTTATACTCGGAGAAAGGGTATTAAATGGTAATGGCAAGTGAATATCATCACTCATAAGTATTAAACCCATGACTATACTAAAGAGGATAACAAAGCTATGACAAGTTTTATGCATATATATGAAATTATCTAGATATAGCTCGGAATCTTATGGAATCACACAAAGCCCGAACGTAGTCCCTAAGTACAAGAAAACACAGAAAGAATAAGAATCTTAACTTTTCCCATACCTAAGTACAACAAAATGCAGAACGTGAACTAGAATTATCTACTTAAAAGAGTTAGGGCAATCCAGTTAATAAAGAGGTATAAAACAAGATATAAACAAATTAAAAAGTCTATAATTGGTTTGTGAATATTCAGAACATGATCAAAATTCATCATTCTTCAATGTTCAATTCAAATTGTCAAAATAAGGTAATGACACAAACCATTCAGTAGAGTAAATAGAGAAAGATATAATGGTTCATATTAAGATACAAAAAAATTGCCAATTTCAAAGTCACATGCTTCAAAGTTCAAACAACTACTTTAATCATAAGTGGAAACAAAGCAATATGCAACATAGGATGCCAAAGTGTAGTTCACTTTTAAGAGTCATAATTAATACCCTAAATGTTTCTTGGGTACATGAAAGCCCTAAATTTAGCATTGTGATACCATCTAAAAATAATTTAATCAATAAAAAAGACACCAAGGGAAAAAATCAATGATCAAATCTAATATTGAAAATGTTGAGAATAAAATGAATACCATTTATGTAGGAGGTAGGATGGAGTTTAACTTATCATGAATAATAACACCGCTCCCATTATGACGAGTAACATTATGCCAAATACACTTAGACTAAGGCCCATTTTTCTTAATTTGGACTTATATATGTAAGCCTTCTTCTTCCCTTGGTACCATGCTACTTCATCCTTCTTACTCACTCCTTTAATTTGAGCCAATGAAGTGTTTGGGTAATGTTTTGATTTAGGCCTCTTATACCCAAAATGGAGCCCCTAATGTATAATCTAAAATCAAATTGAAGTTGTAATTAGAATAATGGCATAGGATAAAATTGAGTCTAGAATTGGAAACTAGGGGAGAGGATAAGAACGCTACCTAACTCGTTCTCCTTGGAGGCCCTTCACCATTGTTGTAAAACGTTAGAGCTTGGCAAATTATATTAGACGACAAAATGAGAGCTTGGAGCCTCAATAGGAAGAGATGAAACCCCAGGGAAATGTGGTTATTTAGTGGTGTATCTAGGTATAGGAATTCAACAATCCTTATACCACAAAAAACAACTATCACTCCCTAGTACACAAGTGAACAATTAACCCACACCCCATGCCTCTTGCCTAACATTACACATCAACCACATATAGTAAATATACAACAATTACAACAAGAAAATTATCAAAACCAAAAGGATCAAAAGAAGAAATTGGAATGAAAATTCAAAATGGAGGACAAAACTAACCTTGGAAGCTTTCTTGGTCACGAACAATGAATATTAGTGATCGAATAAAACTAGGAGAGTGTCAATGGTTTTCTATAAGATAAAAATCAATTAATCTTGGTCAAAACATGCAAACATTAGTGGTTGACAACAATTCTTGTTTGTTGTTGCTTGGTGAAAACCGTTGGCCACATTAATGGGAATGAGTCGAACGACAATAATTGTGCTAGAGTTTTAGAGCTAAAGGGTTGCTAAAAAGGAAAAATTCACCGAATGGTGTTGGGTTTAGAATGATATTCTTTGAATAGCATTTTATTGTAGTTTTAATTAGCTTTTTACTCATTCTTTAACATTGCTAAGAGCTACGTTAGTTTTTTTGTCCAATACTAATTTTTTAGCCATAGCCACTGTCTTTAGTAAAGTAAGATAAAAATTTATGAAACTATTTGTCGTCACAACTAAAAAAATTTATTGCTAATAAAATAATTTTTCAAAATAATTTTTTGTTGCATATGAGTTTAAATAATTTCTTTATGCCTTTTCTATTAATTTTTGTAAAATAAAATATAGCGTAGTATAAATTTTAACGTTTTTTTAGTAAAATAATTTTTTTAACAAGCAATAAACGTGTTTGGATACAAAATATTTTGCCCACAGCTAAAACCTATTACAGTAAATAAGTTTTCACAATAAAATTATCACAATAAAAAATATTTTTTTAGCAATAACAACCTATTGTGGCTATAAATGTAATATAGAAAATTAACTATGTCCATATTTTTTTCTTTCTTTTATCCTGTATAATTTTTATCCACAACTAGAATCTTTAATAAAGGAGCAGTGAAAGAAAAAAAAACTATTTTTAGCCACAACCAAAAAAAGGTGTTGTGGTAAATAAATTTGCATAACAAATCTATTTTAACAAAAAAAATTATTTTTAGCAACAATAATCTAGTGTGACTATATATATATTATATACAAACATGAACATTGCCATATTTGTTTTCCTTTGAACTTGTATAGTTTTTAACCACACTATATAAATGGTTGAAAAAAATTTCTTCCCCAATGCTAGTTGCAAGTTTTTTTTTCTTTTTAGCATAATATTTCATGGCTATAATCATTATTTTTATTGCAACGATAAATTCTTGATATAAAAATTATGCTAATAAATTTTTGCCACAATAATTAACCATTATTGCCAAAAATATTTTTTGGTAATATTTTTTTTGTCGTTGCTAAAATTTGTTGTCAAAGATACACTTTCTTATAGTGCATTTAATTTTGAACTCGAATAAGCTCTTTTGTATGCTCATTTAAGATAAAATACTGCATAAATATGTCTATAAATTAGCTAGCTCACAAGTCCATATAAACAAGTCAACTCATGAACAAATATGTCAAATCGATCATGACTAGTTTAGTCTAAAATTGATGCTTACTTTCGACACACACTTAATTAACTCAATGAACCAAATTAAACTAAACCAGCTTGAAATTTGGCTCTATACATATATAGCTTTAGGTACAACCAAAACTAATCACAACCATCTTCTAAAGTGTGACTTGTATGTACTAATGTGAAGTTTATTTTACTTTTTCTACTTGCATCATTACTCTTGTTTGGCAAAAACAATCCTCTTTCTATTTGAGTACAATATTTATTTTGATAAAATGGAGCATAGTTGATATACTAAAATTATCCAAATTTTTTTAATATATATTTCTTTTATTATTGAGTAATAAAATGGAGCATCAAAATGTTCGATTTTTTTTTCTAGAACAAAAAACTTACTATATAATTATTCAATAGTTAATTCATTATATTTTTATTTAAATATATATTTGTTTAAAATTTTTAAGCACCTAATGTTTATTTTTTGTACAAGGCCCATAAGCTCATTGATACAACCTTACATACGTCCAAAAAAAAAAAAGTGAAGCCACTATTGAAATCAGGCTCATATTATAATTTTTATACTAACTATTAATTTTTTATTGATTTCATCAAAATATTATAAACTTTTAATATCTATAGCGATACTAAATAATTTTACATCATAACTAGATGATGTCAATAATAGTCATAATTTGTGATTTCTAAAAATGACTTGCTTCTTCTAGTGCTCACATGGTAAAATCACGTCACTCAAAAATACCTTAGAATCACCTAATAAATATAATTTGTGAATAAGTCTAACAAGTTAAATATTATAATTTTTTTACATTTAGATAAATTGAGAAAAAATATTTAATATTGATCTAATTTAAATAAATTTAAGTGAATGTTATTTTAATTTTGTTAAATGAATGTTAAAAAAATATTAAATAACAGTTGTATACTTTTATAAAATACTCCCTCCAGTTCTTATTATTAGTTGTTTTAGCCTATTACACACATGTTAAGGATAGATTATATTAACAAAACAACCCTTAATTAATACTCTGCTTATTTTTACTTTGAGTAATTTCTCTATCCTATTTCTTCATTTCCTGTGTGCTAATAGATTCCTTTCATCTTCCTTCTTACTTTGCTAATAGATTCCTTTCATCTTCCTCCTTACTTATTGGAACTCATTCAATATCTAAATAATGAAAAAATACGAAAGATAAACCATTTGCTCCAAAACAATCAAAAAGTGTTGGGAGTAGAAATTTGAATTTCTAATATAAAAAACTAATGAATTTTTCATGCATTCAGCCATACAAAATTTGATATGGAGCCTAAGTTTTTTTTAAACTATAGCTGCTTATATATGATGTCAAAATTAAAGAGAAAAAATTATAAAGAGAAACATATCAATGGCTTCAATGATTATAAATCAATATATTGACTTGAATTTTTCATCTATGAGTGATGAGGGAGAATTTCTATTTGATCTAAATGATTTTCTAGAAAGCATTGAAGTGGCTAATAGTGATGAAGCAGAACATTTTTTCACATGAGTTTGGTTCAAGCTCTCTTCATTCACAAAAAATCAATGTGGTTGTGGAGGACCCCATAGCAATGATAATCAGATCATCTTCAATGAGAACTTCAGTACTTGATTTAAATATGGATCAAAATCAAGAGATTGAGACTCCATTTTTGGTAGTAGACATTGATCAATTACATGAAGAAGATACAGATCTTTCATCTCTAAATTCTGGTAGAGTACTGAACACTAAAGTCTCTATATTTTTTTTCTTTTGACCGAACACATATATGTGAATGAAAGAATAGCTGCAAGATATGAGGAGGTTTTTCATATAAATGGAAATTTGAGTTAGATGATAGATATGAAGAATTTGAGAGATAAAAAACACAGAGTGATTTGTACATTGCATATTGAAGTTAAAAGGAGAAAATAAATTGTATGTTGGTATTTCTTGTATTGATGGATTTGTTTTTTTTTATAGTTGTTGTACTATGTGCTGTCATTGTCAAGATGCAAAAAATATTGAGATATGAGACTTGTATGCATCAAGAACCTACTTGTTGCACTTTATAGTGGAAAAAATATTAGTTTTTCAATGAATTATATATTAGGAGCTCTTGTGTATAATTTTATAGTAGCATACTCAAAAAGTTGACAGGCTTTAGTCGAATATACAATAGCACTTTTTAATAGCTTTTCATTTCATGCTTTAAGTTAAAGGTTCTGTGGAACTATTGCTTGTACGCATACTGGAAAAGTTTAGCATTGTGCAATCAAATTTTAGATGGTCACTTTTATTTCTTTTATTTATTTTATGAAATGAATTTACTTTAGATTACTAGGTTTACAATTTTTTAATGCTCAAGTTGAGATTATTTTAACTCCACCCAGTATTCTTTGTTTGTTGTATTTGCATCCAATATTATTTATATGTTGTACTACCATTTATAATTGTTTTTGGGTTATTTTGATTAATTATGGTTTCTCTTTTAATCTCATCTAGTTTTTTTTTAATATATATATAACATACTTTAATAATTTATTGTCTTCTTACCTTAAACATGTAGAAAATGTTGAAATGTCTTAAGTGATGAATAGGAAACAAAATTTATCAAATGGACAAAGACAATTGGTTTACAATGCATTATTAGAGAGAAGTTTCAATGGAAGATTAAAATGAGATACAACAAAAAAAAATTCTACTTTATTATCGGTACACTTACGAAGAGTGCAACAGATATGGAAACAAGCAAAAGACACTCTGAGGGAGTTAATGTTGACATCACTCATAGGAGAATAAGAAATTGTGGTCGAAAAAGAGTCAAAGTTGACTTAAATTGAATCCTTCAAATTCCTCTACATCGACAAAAAACTTTGAGGTCACTTGTAGAATCCTTGAAGTTAGCTATACAACCTTATTTAGACTTGTGAAATAAGGCTTATTTAGTTTTTCTCTTTTGAATAGATTTTGCAGGAAAAGATAAGATTGAAGAAATTCAAAGGAGAAATCAACAAAAAGAAGAAATCAAGCAAATAATACATCAAGAAACATTGAATCAAGGGGAGAAAAGTTGGAAATGGAGCAAATACACCAAGAGAAGTTGTGCTGAAATTTTAAGAGAAGAATAGTGAAAGAGCCAAGAACACGGTATCCCCATGTTTCCTAAACATGGGTCGTGTTAAAATCTCAGGCTTATATTTAGAATCCAGAATTTGGCAGAGAATTTAGAGAAAAACACTCAAGTCCCATGTTTCCTAAACACGGACCGTGTTTTTCTTAAAATTTGTAACCGATCATGCGGCCTATTTTCTTATATATTCTCTATCAATTCAAGGTTTAAAAATCAATTTTTAGGATTCAAAACAATTGAATGTACTCTCTTTTCTCTATTCCCTTTAGAAAAAACATGTATATCACAATTCAAACTTCCTTTATCTTTCTTGTATTCTATTGAACAATTGACAATCTGTAATTCAAGTGATAAGTCCTTCTCTACTCCTTTATCAATTGCAAGCTCTACATTTTGATTGAGTGCAAGTAAATTTTCTGCAATTATGTTTTTATTTATCTTGTTGTTAGTGTGTTTTTACTATTATTAGATGTTTGTATTAATTATAAGTTATTACATGTAATAGTTTGATTTACAAGTATGCAGATGTTAGAGTAAATAAAACATGGTAGCATGATTTGAGAATGGAATTATGTTTCAAATATAACAACGCAATTTGAAAGTTTGATTCTATATGAAATTTAATTGAATTAATGGGTGGAATTGAATGATTTCGTATCATAGATTAAGAATTTAAACTAATTAAATTGATCCTATTTATTTTAGAACTTAATCTTCGCTAAGACAATATAATTAATATGTAATTATTAATTAATGTGTCTAGAGTAGTAAGAGGATTAATTGTTAATCTTATCTGTTAATTCATACAATTGTATAATCCAAGCTTATGTGGTTATGATTGTAGTTGACTGCTTTCCATTCGTAATGCTACCATTAATTGAATTTAGTGTTCGTAACATAGGTTATTAAATGGTTAGGTAATAAATTGAGAGCTTATTCAATTTATTAGAATTAACACAAAGTAAAGAGATGAATTATTATAAGTTTCTAAAGGTCAATATTAAATTATTTAGAATAATTCTTCTTCCATAAGTATTTGCTACTTTAATTCCATAATCAATTCATTCCTATCCTCATTCATCAAGTAGAGAGATAAGTTGTCTATAGTATAGAATTAGCAATAGAATTAATGAAATCGTGTAACCGCGGTTTTAACATCAATTACAAAATTAGTGATTAAACACCATTCCTTGTGGGTTCGACTCCTTCTTACCATATACTACGTATTTGGAAATTATGATTTATTTATTAAATTTGTTGTGCATACGAAAACGCATCAAAAGACTCATTTGGCAACACTCAAAAGCCATTAAACCATACCTTAAAGAAGAACATAAAAGAGCTTGTTTGCAGTTTTTCATATATATGTTAGATCAAGATAGTTCATCTCATGAGCCAAGGTTTGTTGATATGTACAATATTTGCATATTGATGAAAAATGGCTCTACATGACAAAAAATTATGAAACTTATTATTTACTCCCATGGAAGAAGACCTGTTACGCACCTATTAGAGCAAAACTTATATTGGTAAAGTGATGTTTTTAGTTGCTATGGCACATGCAAGGTTTGATGACCATGGAAATGAAGTGTTTTCTAGAAAAATAGGAGTATTCCCCTTTGTTACCATGCAATTGGCATAGAGAAGAAGTCGAAATCGAGATGCAGGAACTCTAAAGATAAAACTAATTACCTTAGTTAAGAGAGAGACTATAAGAGCATATTTGATTGAAAAGGTTATACCGGCGATAAAAAGCAAGTGGCCATTAGAGGAGCTAGGGAAACCCTCTTTATTCAAAAGATAATGCAATAACACATGTTGATCTAAATGATGAAGATTTTTGACTTGTTGCTTTAGAAAATGGCTTTAGCATTCGATTAATGTGTCAACCATCAAATTCGCTAGATTTAAATATATTGTATCTTGGATTTTTTTTAGCTCAATTTAAGCATTACAATACAAGAAGTGTCTAATGAATATAGAAGAACTTATGAATGCTGTTCAAAAGTCATTTAATGAATACCGTACAAGAAAGATGGATTATGTTTCTTGACTCTACAGTTGTGCATGGTAGAGATCATGAAGTGTGAAGGGTCTAATAAAAAAGTTATACTAGAAAGAAATGATTGTCTTCATGTACAAATTAGTTGTGATTTGACTATTGAGCAAGATGTTATGAATACATTAGCATGAAGTAACAATATTTCTGTAAGTAAGCAATTTTGTGTTCTTCTAAACTATGGTAACTTGTTATTTGAACTTCACTCTAGTTTATACCCAACATAAATATCGACTTGTTTTATTATATATAGAATTATGTATATTTTTTAGGGGACTAAATTATGCATTGTTAATAACACTAAATATTACTAAATCCATTTTATGATTAGTAGAGTTAAATCTTGTTCGAACTTGTAAAGCTAACGAACAAGAGGCATAGTAACTTACTACTTTTAATTTCAATTATAAAGTATCACTCAAACACTATTCAACAAAAGAAACAAAGAACAAGAATATACCCTTTAGTTTAGGAAATATCTAGTGGTACATGCTACAACAAATAGTTGTAATTGTAAAGTATATAATGACCCATGTGAAGTTGTGAGTAAGTCACATCACCTACTCCAAATTTTTTTACTGTATGAATTTATAAGCAAAAGTAATGACATAAAGTTATGGAAAAGCTAAACCACCATACAGACTAAAGTGATGGCACATATATAATAACTAACTATAAAAATTTATATATAAAAAAAATTTGAGCATTGAAAAAATAAATTACTAAAAAAGTAATAGAGTATTTTTTTTCAATGGAGAAAGCTATTTACATATGATAAATTGATGTTATTATTTGAAGATGGAATTGGCGTACAAATAAAAACCCAGTTTGCTAAGTCATAGTGAATATTGGTACTTTTGACAGACACCCCACAACTCCAAGGTTATATTGGAAGCTTTTAAAAACAAAACATAACTAAGAATATTGGAAACTTTGAATAACAAAGTATAACTATGATGTTAAAAACTTTGCGTCAAGTTCAAAAGAATTCTAGATACATGATCTTCAACATGGCTACCATCAGACTTTGCATTTTTAGGTTGCGGTGAAGCTCTCCTTCATAAAAGGGTATCTTGTTCCAATCAAGTATTTGATCCACCTCTAGATTTATGTTCTCTGATTCAATATATTTGCACTTCACATCATCAACACTTCCATTTGGGTTGCAACAAAGCTCTCCTTCATCAAATAGTATCTTGTTCTAATCAAATTTATAATCCATCTTCAGATTGATATTCTTTGGCTCATCATATTCGTGCTCTACACCATCAACGCTTTTACCTATCATGAACTTAGGTGTAGAGGGAAGGTGTTTGTTTCCAATGATGGATTTTGAAGTGAATTGTCAACACTGGTATGATTTCCTTAAATACATTCCATAATGGTAAGTTGTTAATGATAAAAAAGAAGAGGGAAACTAGTGGAAGGGTCTGTTGAAGGGGGGGTTTCTTATCATCATTAAGGAAGTAGTTAGTGAGTAGTTTGAATGTACCACATTTAATGAAGAAAAACCGAATAATCTGCGTCCCTTTGGATCAAGGGTAAAGTAGGGAATGAAACTAGATCATACTTAAAATGATAATTATTTTGAAAAGAGATTTAACATCTAGAACGACTAATACTGAGAATCGGAGGGAGTATAAGTCAGGGAAAGTAGAAAAGTATTTTGGTTTGACTAGATATAAGCTTTACTTAACTTTTTTCTTCATTTTTCATGACCTTTAAAAAATAAGGCCTTATTCTAGGATAGTTTAAATGAATATACAAAAATAATTAATCCCAAAAAACCTAATAAAAATATTTAAAAATTGTTAATAAATAGAGTGAATAAAGGTGAACAATTTTATTCACTTCAAACAAAATAGACTATTAAAGGCAGTCTAATTAATCTATTATATAGTTTAGATTATGACTTCTTTACCATCTGAAAATTTGTTAAGAAAATTAGAAATATAATTTGGTAACAAATAGATACGTTGCCATAAAATAAAATAAAAAGATAAAAAATTCAATCAAAAATTTATTAAAAAAATATTACTGTCCAAAAAGTAATTAACCTGGAAATAAAATTAAGTTTGTTTGAATTTTTCTTTAAAAATAAAATAAAATGACTACGGCTATTTAGGTATAGAACAGGGAACCATGTTAATAAAAAATTGCGGATAAGGTACTTCATGTATAGTAGCCGTTGACAAATAATTTCATAAAAAGTTTCTTCAAGAATGATTTTTCAAATACTCGCCCTTTGAAGAAAACGTGACTCAATTGGAAAGAAAAACGATAATTACTATAAAAATCAATCCGAAATGTTACCGTTGTCAGAGCCTACGTAATCAACGCATCCCTGCTGCCGATCACCTCTTTGCAAACGATGAGGTGAAAAAATTGGCTCCGAAAATGACGAAAAGAGTTCGAGCAGCTATACACGAAAACATGAGAAGTGTTCCTGGGTTAGCAATGCACTTTTTGAGCTGATTTAGACCATATTAATCAAACAGATGCTTAGTAAGAAATCAGTCAATTTGATGGATCTTTCTGACGATTCCAACGGGCGCCGTATAGTAGGCGACTATATAATCGGGCGCAGAATTGGGTCAGGTTCTTTTTCTGAAGTTTGGAGGTCGAGACATCGGCTTCTGAATACCGAGTTTGCTATCAAAGAAATCGATAAGAAGCACCTGAATGATAATTTATTGAAGGAAATTTCGATTTCGAGGAATATCAACCATCCCAATATCATTCGACTCTTTGAAGCAATCGAGGTTTTTTAAAACCTGAAATGATTTAATTGATTAAGCGTTTACTTACCACCGCGCATACATAGCTCAGTTGGGTTCTATATCTGTTCATTGATTCCCGCCCCCCTCTTTTGTTGGGTAATTTCGAACAGACGGAAGATCGAATTTACCTTGTGTTGGAATACTGTGATGGTGGTGACCTCGGTGCGTACATTAATCGCCATGGTAGAGTGACGGAAGATGTTGCTAGGCACTTCATGAAGCAACTGGGTAGTGTTAATTCTGTTCATTGGTTGTTCTATTAATGTTTAGTGCTTTCGTAATTGCTTCTAGCATAAAGGTTTTCGCTTGTTGGATTTGAAGATTGATTTCTTAGTGACATGGTAATCTGAATTTGCGATCATGGCATGTTACAAGAGACAAAGAGATGAACTTTTTGGTATCTCTGGGTCAATATTTTAATGCATCTTTTTGATTCGAGTTTCCCACATTTGTGTTGGATGGTTCATTTGCAGAATCATTTTTTACACCTTATTTGGACGAAGTGCACGGGGTAAGAGTGTAGAGGAGACATTCATGTTTTTGAATTGTGGGTTGTTTTTGTTCAGCTGCAGGGTTGCAAGTGCTTCATGAGAAACGTCTTATCCATAGAGATTTAAAGCCTCAGGTAGTACTCCTGGCTTATATTCCAAGTCTGTAAGTAGTTGTACAAGCATCATAGTATATTTACTTCCAAGTTAGACTTTCTTAAATTAGAATAATTTTTGAACTTCACTGATTATGTTGCACAGTTAGTCTTTTGTCAATTAGTTGTATTTTCATCTTTTTGAAAAATACTTTACTAGCAGTTTTGACTCTTAAGGTATTTAATGAAGCTAGCTTTAACCAGTAGTAAGAGTTTTGTTCTTTGCTCTTCTTGCTTGTGGCTTTATCCTTAGAGATTTAAAGCCTCAGGTAGTATGCCTGCCTTATATTCCAAGTCTGTAAGTAGTGGTACAAGTATCATAGTATATTTACTTCCAAGTTAGACTTTCTAAAATTAGAATAATTTTTTGAACTTCACTGATTATGTTGCACAGTTAGTCTTTTGTCCATTAGTTGTATTTTCATCTTTTTGAATAATACTTGACTAGCAGTTTTTACATTTAATGTACTTAATGAAGCTAACTTTAGCCAGTATTAAGGGTTTTGTTCTTTGCTGGTGTGTTGACTTGCAGAACCTACTGTTGACAAGCAAGGACTTGACTCCATCACTAAAAATTGGTGACTTTGGCTTTGCTAGGTAATTTGTCTCAAAATGCCTTGCAATTCTTATCTTTCATCTGTTTGCTTGAGGAAAATGTAAATCAAATTAACCTGCCTTGGTGAAAGATATATGAATTTGCAAATGAACCGTGTAATTTGGTCATTTTTCTTCTTCTTCTTCCTTTTTTTTGGTTATTAAATGCAAACAGCTATCATCCTGAATAGAAGCAGACGTGCTAATGAACTCAAGACTTTTTTCTCTCCAGCTTTTATCTTTGGCTTTTTTGTTTCCAATCCTTATAATTTTACCATTTGAAGATATTTCCAGATGCACATACAATACTCGTGATTCTTATGAAGTTTCCGCAGTAAATGACTTTTCATATGAAAAGGGTGTTGTCAGGCTGATGTCATATAAATCTGAGTAGATTGGGTGAGTGAAAATAGAACAGCTGTGAAAATTTTAATCTATTACATATAATAAGTCCCTAAATTGGATATCATGGATAGTGTGTTTTGCACATTTTTCTGCCTGAAAAACCAGAACTGGAGGAAATTTGTGAGGGTATCAAGCTAGCCAAATAGGCTTGTGTTGTGGATATTGGCATAGTGCTGATAAATTTGCACTTTTGCCAGGCTAGTTGATATTTTATGTGTCTTTGACTTTCAATCGCTTATGGTTCTAGGTACTTGACACCACAAGACCTGGCTGATACACTTTGTGGTTCACCACTTTACATGGCTCCAGAGATAATCCGGAACCAGAAGTATGATGCGAAGGTAATATAAGTATGGATGATATGGTTATTATCAATAAGAGCTCTTGATGACCCAAAAGAATCTGACATATTATTTGGTGTTTGTAGGCTGACTTGTGGAGTGTTGGTGCAATTCTGTTTCAGCTGGTCATAGGGAGGCCTCCTTTTCAAGGAAGCAATCAATTGGAGGTCATTGACTGGCTTTTTTATGATGCTACATGGTTTTGATATCATTTAGTCTGATAATACATTGCATTTGTGCTAGGCTAGTGCTGCTAGACTCATGGTTGCTCCCAGGAAACTAAGTTCTGCTATTATTATTATTATTATTATTGGGCCAACAGCTTTTCCAGAATATTTTAGCATTGTCTGAGCTGCGGTTCCCTGAGGGTGCTTTAACAATGCTAGACCCTGACTTTGTGGACCTATGCAGACGTCTTTTGCGCAGAGATCCATGTAAGTGCAATCGTGACCTGAAATACCAACATGACTGAGTTGCTCTTGAGAAGTCAATTCTTCGACATTTATTTGAAATCACAAGCCCTTTCTTTCTATTCCTTGTTATTAATTATGACAAGCAACTGCAGTTGAGAGGCTAACCTTTGAGGGATTCTTCAATCACCAGTTCGTGACAAAGTCAAGGTATTTCTTTTCAACTTACATGTTATGCAATGTGTAAATATTTAGTTACAACATGTTTTATCTCATGCGTAGCAACTCTCATGTGATAAGTCGAGGAAAAAAATTTAGGGGTACTATATTGTTTGAACTGAAAAAAAAAATTGTTATGATATTGCTTAATAGGTGAGAATTGAACCCATGGCCTCTATGTTATTACCTTAATGCTCATCCAACTAAACTATCATTATTACTATCCTATTTGGGAGAAATCCATTGGAAATGGAAATGAAAATCCATTTTTAATTCTAAAAGATTAGAATTTCATTTCTATTTGGAACCAAGTAATAAAACCACGGTTGTGGTGGTGTTGCAATTTTTGTATGTTGCGGTTGTCATTGTGTGATATTGGAATATATTGGCTGAAACACATTGTATCGGTTGATATTATAACACATTATATTTCAAATCCATAAACATACAAAATATGAAAATATGCAAAAGCAAAAATAACATTGAGGGCATTACTGCTACACCTAATGTAAGTAGGCTCCCTTACCCCTCTTACATTAGATGCAAGGCTATTTAAAATAAAACACTTTCATTACTTTATTAATAATGCATAAGGAAATAAATGACATTAATGTTCAGAGTGTGTAAAACTAATAAGAAAATAAGCTTGGTCTTGTCACATAGAAAAACTCCAAAATATCAAAATGGAATAAAAAAACTAGAACAAAATCTACGGGGCCTTTCATTTGTCCCCAAATCATGCGTGCAATCACTTCTGAGTATCATCACACACTACTTACACTAGATTATCTACACACTATCATAAATTATTTAAAATAGTAATAAATTAGCCTACTACAACAACTAACCCATATATATAAACATAAGGGAAATGTATTATAATATACATATATAAACATCAAGCACACCATACATAACCAGCAATAGAATATTTGAGTTTACCATTTGTTAATCTTTATTATTAGGTGATTATATAACACATTAATCTTTTTTAATTTATTTGAGTGGGTAAAATCTAAAGCATCCACTGATACCTGAGAGGAGGATCACTCCGACGAGGGTATAATACACATCTGAAATCTATATCATGGATCCATGGGAGAAAGGGAATTATGTCCCCAGTCCTTAAGTGTGCACACCCTTTAATAGGACTCATAGCTACCTAAAAGGGTAGACATGAAGCCTCAAGTGTCAAGCTACTAATCCAGGTGACTACATATCACAACAACTATGGAAAGCCATTGCCAACCTAACCTCAGACAGCTAAGCACACAGTACTCTAAGCCCAACTTTTATCTTTCATTTTAGTTATAATGACCACATAATCACTTAACACATTAACTTTCATTAATTTACTATTCTTTTCACTTTCTCTTATTAGGATACTTTTCCGTAAAAATGCTGACCCTAATCCATAGTCAAAACTTTCTTAACACACTTATCCCTCGCAACACACTTTCCTTACATTTACGATAAAACATCCCCAAAAATGGATGATCAACTAACTGGCCAAGGCCAAACTAGGTTAATCTAGTCAAACTCTAATAACTATGCCCAACATGGTATCAAATTAGCATAAAACACTATTATGCAAAAAACTTCATTCACGTCACAAATCTTTCTAAGTTTGACATAGTAAATATCATTAGCTACAATGCTTGGAATCAACTTCCGACAATTGTGTTGGATAGTAGACTTTTGGGCAGGCCAATGAAGGTATTGCAAAGGTGCAGTTAGGATTTTTGAATATCATTTATTTCCATTCGATTTTCTATTTTCTATTTTGCAGTCACAATTTCATGTTATGATGCATCTTACATAACAATAATATTACTATCTTCTTAATTCACATAGCAAATAACCAATTTCATGCTTGATATAAATTCTAGCATGCAATTATTCTAAAAGCACCCAACTCACTGGAAATCATAAAAGCATGCATAATATACTACACATGTTACTGTTTGCATATAACCATTAGTATATAAGTAATACTCGATACACATGAGTACATAGAGTCATGTAAGATACAAAATTTACATATTATTTAGACATAATTAGCACATATTTGGATATAATTTTAAATGAGGTTTCTGTATGTAAATACCCTTATATATAGTTATATATAATGTCTTGGTGAAATTATGAAAACACTCTTATTATGCCTTCAAAACTTCACCAAAATTTTATCTTGATGGAAAATTGAATCGAAGACCCTCTTTTGAATCGATTGTTAGATCAAAATAATCTGATGTTGATAATGATTATGAATAATATAATATATCGGTATTAATATGAAATAAATAAGATTAGACCTCGTGAGCCTTACTCAATGCCCGATTGAACAACGATCAGTCACGAATCAATTATTAGATCAAAATAATCTGATGTTGATAATGATTATAAATAATATAATATATCTGTATTAATAGGAAATAAATAAGATTAGACCTCATGAGCCTTACTCAATGCCCGATTGAAAACTAGTATAGTCACAATATGGTGGGATTGATAAAATAGGATTTACATAATATATTATGGTGATTAAAATTATTTTTGAAGCTAAACTATGGATGGGGTATAAATATTGGGAAGACTGATGATGGATCAAATTGCATAGGTCACTCCTTGGTGTATTAGTTAATGTTTATATGCATTGAGAGATTATTGTGTAGGTTTTGTATTATCGAAATCTTATGTACAGTTAGCCACTATAGTAATTTATATATATTTTTATATGCACAGAAGCTTGCTGAAGAAAAGGAATATAGTTAGGCGTGTGGGGGGATAAGGATGCCAAGAAAGATTTGTTCTTGTATATAAGGAAGTTATTGAGATGTTATGTCTCTAATCCTCAAGGTGTAGAAAAAATATGGGATTATCTAATCAAAACTAAATTAAAGAAACTTTGTTTAGCAGTGGGTTGTCAGTTACTCCCTTCATTTCACAATAGAAGGCATATTGTTTTTAAGCACATATATTAATAAGTATAAAAATTTAGAATAAATGATACACAAATTGATTAAAATGCACTTACTTAAAATAGGACAAAAATTTATAGTCCCTCCATTAGTATAAAATATTAACTAAAAGATGGCAAATTTTAAAAATATAATACCTATTTGATATTACCAGTCACACGTAGATGATGGTGCACTTGTTAACGCCATTGTGATGTTAGCAATTTTAAAAAAAATTAAAATATCTTATAGTATTATATATATATTCATTTGAAGTCAGGAGAATACAAGAAGATTTTGTAGATGATGCTCACATGAGCTCTACACAATTTAAGAATACAATACAATATAACAGGAACGCTGCAGGATATAGGGAAACCCAGTTAATATGAAGAATAAGGATAAAGGACAATGGAACTATTATACGAGAATTTGAAGAGAATGAGGATAAGGATCAATGGTATTATATCATTTGAAGTCAGGAGAATACAAGAAGATTATGTAGATGAAGCCCAACACATGAGCTCTACAAAATTTAGGAATACAATCCAATATATTTTTAGGAGAGGGGATTACAAGGTAATTACAATATGTTTTTTTTTGAAAAATTGATGTCCAACAATGAGTCTTCATTTTATAAGCAGGAGACTTCTCCCGTTGGAGACATCATCATTCCATATTTTGACCTTTGTGGCGGAATCATATATGAGGGAATCCACCAAAAGATAATTTGTATGTGTGATTTAAGCAACACCTTGTCTTATTATCTTAGAAGTCGCAAGATTACAAGGTAATTACAATATGTTTTTTTGAAAAATTGATGTCTAACAATGAGTCTTCATTTTATAAGCAGGAGACTTCTCCCTTTGGAGACATCATCATTCCATCTTTTGACCTTTGTGGCGGAATCATATATGAGGGAATCCACCAAAAGATAATTTTTATGTGTGATTTAAGCAACACTTTGTCTTATTATCTTAGAAGTCGCAAGATGCTTTGTCCTTTTGCTTTTTGCTCTTGGTTGCTATAGTGATTGCTACAGTGACCATTGATACAGTAACTACTTTATGCTTTATTGACCGGTGTGTCATATGGTGATATCTTTTGGGTAGATTCTTTGTCAATTTTGCAGATCTTTGTTGGTTTGACAGATTTTGTGATCAGGGGAGAATCCTGTTACAGTCATCTTCATGATCATCGCCATAGTCGATTAGGGGCACAAATGATGAAGAGGACGACGATGATTTGTTTTGAGAAAGGGTATGGCTAAGGATGGTGAGATATTTTTCTTGGATTATTGCAATAGCAAGTATAGTAGGTGTATAAGATTTTTGTGTAAGAAATTTGGTTTGAAAAGGATCAAGAGGGACCTGGGAGATTGGTTTGACTGGTTTTTGTGTTTTGGCCCATATTTGGATGGGTTGTTTTGAGATTCTATTAGAGGCTTGGAATCATATATGAGGAATCCACCAGAAGATAATTTGTCCGTGTGATTTAAGCAACACCATGCAATCAAATAGCAGTCTCGCTATAGCGTAGCGGCTGCCATTTAGTGGTTTCTAGGTCGGCCGTAACACGAAATTACCGATACGCTACAGTTTTAAAATTTCACATTTATTGGTTGGTAAATCGCCGGTAAATCGGCCGATAAATTAGTATCACCGATAAATTAGAAAATATTACCAATAAATTGGGATAAATCGCCAGTAAATCAGTGATTTATTGAGAATTCTTAAATCTACTAAAAAAAGTATGCATGATAAATTTTTTTTTCTTCATTTACTATATATATCTTGGACTAAGTTACTATTCAATTATAATAAAGTATTACTATTTATTATCTTCACATTTACTATTAAATAACATGTCTTTTTTCATTCTAAGGTAAATTTAGGGTTATTAGGAAAATTTAATATATAATGACTCACTTTAATACTTCTAATATAATATAAAACACTAGTTTATTGAATATTTATATTCAAATGATCAATGAATAATAATTAGAATATATGGTGAAATAAAAATAAAAATTCACGCTGCGACACATAATTTATCGTTCGAGACGATCCAATACCATGACACTGCGACCGCGACTGCAAACGCAACCGCGATTTAATTGCCTAGGGCTTAAGATGCTTGTAGAGGTAGAATTTCAGGTGAAGAACCAAAATCTTTTCACCATTTGATAAACCATATTGGGAGATCAGTTGATGCACAGTTTGGAAAAATAATAGCTAGGAACGACTTTTTCGGTTGTTTTGTGAGAAGGTATTATACCATGCTTGTTGGCAGTCCCTATAATTAAAGGTGAGGGAGAAATTTGTAAGGTTTTGTATGTGTTTGAGAGCCATTTTGGGATTTCAAGGGCTCTGCCCCAATCAGAAGGTAAGATGATTTTATAGATTTTGCAGGTGGATTATGCCCATTCATTTGGAGTCTCATGGTGAGAAAAGTGTTTGTCAAAACTAGTGTATTTTAGGATTGCCATGTAATATGATTGTGGTTTGTGTAAATTCCATGGTTTAAACACCACCTGCAGGTCAGGATAGTAGAGACCTTCCTCGCAATTTGTAGTTATTTGAAAATGTGTTTTTTGAAAATAGTCAGAAGTTTTTTGAAAACATTTTTTTTTGATTTTGAACAATTTGTTTTGAAGACGAATTTGGTAAAATTACGATATTTGTATAAGAAGATTTTGAAATCAATTTTGGAGAAAGGGGTTTTTTGGAAAGAATCCTCAATCTGCAAAATAGGGGAAGAAATTATACTTGTAGAAGGAGATGAGACGCTTGGTAATATTTGTTGTAGTGCTGAGAATGCCTCAGGTGATTTTGTAAGGGTTTCTACCCAATTTTGTACCTCTTGTTGTGTGTCAAAAGAGGGGTTTGTGAGGAAGAGACCTCTTCTTCAATTGTGGCCTCATATCAAGTTTTGACAGGATTTTATGATAAGGGTTTGGAGATAGATCGTTTTCCCTTTTTTTGGGGAGTCATGTTAAGGTTATGTCTAGAGAAATTCTCTAGTCAGAAAATTAGGGATGGAGTTTAAATCTCAAAGACTAAGAGAATGGCTTGCCATCTGACAAATATTTATTTTGAAACAATATTTTGGATATCTTTTTGTAGGTATTCTTTTGCAGATTTGCAATCTATTTTAAGGAGGAATTTTTGGTTAAGGAGATCTGACTAGAATTTTTGAATGTAAAGAACAATGGAAATGATTTCCGTTTTTATGAATATCATTCTAGTGAGTAGAGCCTGTGGAGGTGAATTAAACAATCTGTTTTTGTTGATTTTGAACTTATTTGAGGATGCCACCATAGTCGATGTCAGAGGCATCACTCTCAACAATCTTTGGAAGTTCTGGATCAACAAGATAAAGGCGGGATATTTTTGACTTGCAAAATAGGGGAAGAAATTATACTTGTAGAAGGAGATGAGACGCTTGGTAATATTTGTTGTAGTGATGGGAATGCCTCAGGCGATTTTGTAAGGGTTTCTACCCAATTTTGTACCTCTTGTTGTGTGTCAAAAGAGGGGTTTGTGAGGAAGAGACCTCTTCTTCAATTGTGGTCTCATACCAAGTTTTGACAGGATTTTATGATAAGGGTTTGGCGATAGATCGTTTTCCCTTTTTTTGGGGAGTCATGTTAAGGTTATGTCTAGAGAAATTCTCTAGTCAGAAAATTAGGGATGGAGTTTAAATCTCAAAGACTAAGAGAATAGCTTGCCATCTGACAAATATTTATTTTGAAACAATATTTTAGATATCTTTTTGTAGGTATTCTTTTGCAGATTTGCAGTCTATTTTAAGGAGGAATTTTTGGTTAAGGAGATCTGACTAGAATTTTTGAATGCAAAGAACAATGGAAATGATTTCCGTTTTTATGAATATCATTCTAGTGAGTAGAGGTGAATTAAACAATCTGTTTTTGTTGATTTTGAACTTGTTTGAGGATGCCATCATAGTCGATGTCAGAGGCATCACTCTCAACAATCTTTGGAAGTTCTGGATCAACAAGATAAAGGCGGGATATTTTTGACCTGCAAAATAAGGGAAGAAATTATACTTGTAGAAGGAGATGAGACGCTTGGTAATATTTGTTGTAGTGATGAGAATGCCTCAGGCAATTTTGTAAGGGTTTCTACCCAATTTTGTACCTCTTGTTGTGTAACACTCCCAAATTTACTACTGAAAAATTTCGTTTAAATCAAAAGGTTTAGCGGAAGCGAAAGAATTAAAACTATAAATTTGGGGGTATTACCGCCACACTTAGTACCGGACCGGTTCACTCCCGACACTAAGTGCTAAGGCTAAATCAAACAATCGTTAGGTAAGAACCATAAAAAACATAAGTTCATAGTCATCATAAGTCATTCATGAAAACAAGAGTCGACCACAGTCAGAATATCGTTTAAGATTACAACTTAAAAGTTCCACTCCAAAATACGAACATCATACAAATACGGCTAACTCAAGATAAACGAAAACAAGGGTAGTAAAAGAGTCCGGCCGGCTCGCTCTCGGCCCCAACCAAGATAGGCTCAACACTCGGCCCCACCCGATGCCTCGTAGGTATCGTAGGCATCAAAAACATGATCTCCTACCTGTACAAGGTCAGATGGGTCCTCTGCTCGTGGGAATGAGCATCACCCATGAAACGGATGATCAGTACGCTACGTACTGAGTAAGGTAACAGACGAGCTAAGGCCAACACATAGGACATATGATACAAGTTCAGCACATAGACAACATACAATAACATGCAAGAAAAGGCTGATTATTTCCTCGGTGCTTTATCCTTTTATTCTCATTAATGATAATAAGTCTATTCCACACATTCTTCAATAGCCCATGTGAGTGTGGGAGCCCCACTACTATAGCCGGTGGACCGGAAGATAAACGCACAGGGCAGAACGCCTCTGATCCACTATTATAGCCGGTGGACCGGAAATAAACGCACAGGGTAGAACGCTTCTGATCCACTATTATTTGCCGGTGGACCGGACTGGCCCCGACTCACATGGTGTTTCGCCTTAAGTACTTAGTATCTTTCCCATGGATTAACTTATTCGTTTGGTTTGTCGAGCACGAGATCCCCCACTATTATAGCCGGTGGACCGGAAGATAACGCACAGGGTAGAACGCCTCTGATCCACTATTATAGCCGATGGACCGGAAAATAAACGCACAGGGCAGAACGCCTCTGATCCACTATTATAGCCGGTGGACCGGAACATGGGCTCGGCTCAACATCTTTCGCTTTACATAATTAATGTCTTATCAGTGTCTTATTAAATCACACATCACCCTTAACATGTATGCCAACAACCTTCTACTGTTTTCTTTTCAAGAGGGCCCGTCCCATATGTTGAGACTCATGCACCCTTAGTCACACCCCGACATTACTTTCCCCTTAAGCTCACACATAATGAGAGACCAACTCCTAGAAGCGTAGGTTAAACCCAACACCCTATGACATCGATCTCGCCTATTCTCCCCTCTAGGGTTTTCCCCTTGGAAACCCTAGTTGGGCCTATATGGCCCAACCCCTTCTCACTTACCTTACCATTACTTATTCTTCACCCCACATCTCACCCTTATTAGGTCAAACCCCAAGGCATATCACTTTACTCCTCGATCTCGTATGTGACTAGCAAACCCTAGTAGGCCACATCAAACCCTAGCACCTTACTTTTTCCACAAGTAATCTCTCTCTTTTCATTCCCAAGTCTCTTCATTCACATGGAAACCCATACTCATCTTTTATATAATAGAATTCTCACTCTCAACCCATACTCCACCCTTCCTTAATCATTCTTACTTTTACACTTCCCAAATTTCCACTTTCTCCCCCCAAAAAAAAAACCCTAATCGGGTCCTTTATACACCCTTGCACCAACCTACGTACTATTTTTCATCCCAAGTCTCCAATCACTCCACAACTCTCCCATTCTCTTATTTACACCCAAATTCAACTTTTCTCACGTAAGACACACCCCCATGCAAGAGTTAGTCACCTCATGCAAACGCCCAAAGTCACCATGCAGATTTTAAGGCCCCCATGCATGGTTCCCAACTTTCATTTACTTTGGGTATTCTACTCACTTAAAACTTTTCTCATGGATTATGAGGCACTTTGGTCAACCCCATATCCTCTTTAATGGTCTCACTTCTCATTCCCCTCTTATTATTCTCTTAGTCCCATTTTACCATACCGAAACCCTAGCATGCATGTCCTAGAGGGCCGTATCAACACATCATTAATATCATACATAAACATGTCATGCTCATGTCATAGAAAGCACACACAACATACCTCAAATTCCAAGCTGCGCTACACATGAGACAAGTTATCCATAAATCATATAACACACATTAGCATGGTATACACAACAATCAACACGCCACATCACACATAGCACAAGGCCATAGCTTCGTCCTTACCTAAGGCGACGCCGGGCTTGGAGCACGCTCCTTTAACTCCTTAGGGCTTGGATCGGGGTCACCTATGAAAGGGGAAAATGCTAAGTATTAGTTTCTCTTACAAGTACTATCAACCCTTATTTTACTTTAGGATTAAGGTTCTTATCCCTAGAGAGGGTATTATACAAGGGCTAGGGTTTTCATCTTAATTTAGTATATTAAACTTCACTAGTTAAAGTGTACTCATTTTGGTACTTATTCTTATCCCTATTTTATTAGACCCGTTAGTTCTAATCTTGTGGTAATGTGGTTCATGTTAATTATATGGAAATAGTGATAGTATTAATAATAAGTTAATGTTCTAGTGGTAGAAACCCTAGTGTTTTAAGGTCAAGTCTATTATTAGTGTTAGAGTTGAAATGATACTATTATAAAGTCACAATGTTACAAGTAAACTATTCCTAAGGGTGATAATGATAATAGTTGTATATTCTTGAACAATACAAGGTTTCAAATGCTTTTGGTTACAATAACAAGGTAGTGATGGTAGTAATAATAGTATTAGCTAATAATAGTGCCTTAGTAATGAGGTTAGGGTTAAAAGCATTAGGGGTTATGTTAAGTGATATGGTATTAAGGTTCAAGTACCCTTCTTAGTTAACAACCACATGATATTCACTAACTTTGAGTTAAGTCATATGGATAATAACAAAAGTAGTATCATTGCTAACAAAATGATAAGGGTGTTAAGTAGAATAATAGTAATAATAATAATGATAATAGTCACAATAGTAATAATAACAATCCTAGCAGTAATGAATACAATGACAACAACCCAGTAGGGTCAAGCAATAATAATAATAACCTTAGTAAAGATAATAGAGATAATAATAGTAGTAATAATGTTGTTAATACTAATACTTATAAGAAAAACAAAACTAAAGTTGAGTATAATAGAAGTTAGGGTTCCAAGGGATGCTAGTATGGTAAAAATGATAACTTTAATATCAAAGACCATAATATTAGTAATAATAATAATAATAAAAGTAATAATAATAATAATAATAAAAGAATAATAATAATGATAATAATAAGTATAATGGTATTAATATTAGTTAATCTTAATAATAGCTATATAAAAAGAAAGTTCAAGGCTTGAGATGAGTGGAAGACCACCTGGGGTCGGTGGTGGTCCGGCAGCGGCGCGTGGCGGCGATGGCGGCGGCGATGGAGGAGGAGAAGAGAGGAAAAGATGGAGGTGGTGGTTAGATGGGAGGAGAAAAGGGGAAGTTTGATGTGGGGGAGGAGACAGCAGGGAGAGGGGAGTGGAATGAGGGTGGTGGCGTGAGAGGGGTGGCGGCGCGCGGTGGTTGATGCGGCGGCCGAAGGTGGAGGAGGGTGGTGGAAGATGGTGGAGATTGGTGGAGAAGGAGGCACGGAGTAAGGATGGTATGGGCAGGTAGGGGAGGACCTGCTAGTTACTTTGGGAGGTGGAACGGGGTTTGATCACGGCGGAGGTAGCGGCAGAAGGTGGCGCGAGGCGGCGGTGATGGTTTTTGAGCAAGGGATTTCGCACGGTTGTGGTGGCACGTGCGGGGCAAGAAAGGGGGCGGCGATGGGTTGGTTGCGTGGAGGGTGGTGCAGGGAAGGTTTTGGTGTGTGGTGGTGGTCGTGGAGGTTGCTGGAGGCGACGGAACGGGAGTCTTTTCTGGCGACGGCGAAGCAGGGTTTCGGCAAGGTCTAGAGGGGAGGACTTGCCTTGGCCGTTCGGGGGGGGGTATTTATAGGCAATTGAGGAGGGGAAAACGATGAAGGGGAGAAGGACGGCACGCGGGGGCAGGTGCGGCAGGCCGCCGTCCGGTGGTGGCAGCCGGTCGCAGGTCTGTGGTTTGGCAGGCTTGTTTGGCGGTGTGTGGGAAAAGGGAAAGGAAACAGGACGCGTGAGGGGTAGGACGATTGTGCTGGGTTGAGTTGGGAAAGAAAGGGACGGGAATGGCAAGGGAAGGACGGCCGGACGACAGGGGTTGTCGGCGGTGGCAGGCTGCGAGTTGCAGGCCTGCGTGAGGAAGAAGACGACGGGCGTGGGTAGACCGGCGGTCCAGGAAAAGGAAAGAAAGGAGGCAGGCCGGCCGGTTTGGCAACGGTTATAAAAATTTTAAACCAAACGCGGCGTTTTAGTAAATGGGGGAACAAAACGCGGCGTCGCGTCGCTGGGTAGTAACGGTCATAAGGGTCATTAAGTGTGACGCGGCATTTCGACGGCTTCAAGGGGTGAAACGCGGCGTTGCGGGCGTACGACGGCCAGCGGACGACGCTAGGCCGTGGGAAGGAGAAGAAGGAAGGGATTGGGCCGGGCGAGGCCCAATTCCGGCGCTGAAGACGAAAAAAAAAGGAAAAAGAAAGGAAAGGAAAAAGGAAAATGGAGAAAAAGGTTTTCTTTGGGGTTTTGGATTTTTGCACAATTTATTTAGAATGTTTTTGGGTTATTATACATTTATATATATATATATATTTATTTTCTTGAATATTTAAAAATTATTGAAATAATAATTTAATTCCCTTTTTAGATTAATTTTGGCTATTTTGGTTAATTTTCCTCCACTTTCATTTTAATTAGTAAAATGTCCAAAATTCTCTAAATAGTTTATTTATTACTTTCTCTTTATTTTTCTCAATTAATTTCCTCTTTATTTAATAAAGTAATTTATTTTCTTAATTTTCCCTAATAAATCATTATTTTGCCATAAATCCTAAATTAGGGTTTTGGGGTATTTCATGTTGTGTGTCAAAAGAGGGGTTTGTGAGGAAGAGACCTCTTCTTCAATTGTGGCCTCATACCAAGTTTTGACAAGATTTTATGATAAGGGTTTGAAGATAGATCGTTTTCCCTTTTTTTGGGGAGTCATGTTAAGGTTATGCCTAGAGAAATTCTCTAGTCAGAAAATTAGGGATGGAGTTTAAATCTCAAAGACTAAGAGAATGGCTTGCCATCTGACAAATATTTATTTTGAAACAATATTGTGGATATCTTTTTGTAGGTATTCTTTTGCAGATTTGCAGTCTATTTTAAGGAGGAATTTTTGGTTAAGGAGATCTGACTAGAATTTTTGAATGCAAAGAACAATGGAAATGATTTCCGTTTTTATGAATATCATTCTAGTGAGTAGAGGTGAATTAAACAATCTGTTTTTGTTGATTTTGAACTTGTTTGAGGATGCCACCATAGTCGATGTCAAAGGCATCAATCTCAACAATCTTTGGAAGTTCTGGATCAGCAAGATAAAGGCGGGATATTTTTGACCTGCAAAATAGGGGAAGAAATTATACTTGTAGAAGGAGATGAGACGCTTGGTAATATTTGTTGTAGTGATGAGAATGCCTCAGGTGATTTTGTAAGGGTTTCTACCCAATGGGGTATTTCATGTTGTGTGTCAAAAGAGGGGTTTGTGAGGAAAAGACCTCTTCTTCAATTGTGGCCTCATACCAAGTTTTGACAGGATTGTATGATAAGGGTTTGGAGATAGATCATTTTCCCTTTTTTTGGGGAGTCATGTTAAGGTTATGTCTAGAGAAATTCTCTTGGCAGAAAATTAGGGATGGAGTTTAAATTTCAAAGACTAAGAGAATGGCTTGCCATCTGACAAATATTTATTTTGAAACAATATTTTGGATATCTTTTTGTAGGTATTCTTTTGCAGATTTGCAATCTATTTTAAGGAGGAATTTTTGGTTAAGGAGATCTGACTAGAATTCTTGAATGCAAAGAACAATGGAAATGATTTCCGTTTTTAAGGAGAAATTTGTTTTTGTTGATTTTGAACTTGTTTGAGGATGCCACCATAGTCGATGTCAGAGGAGTGTGCAATATATGTTGCTTAACAATATCATTCTAGTATGATCTTGTAATTGTAGATGTTGCTTAACACAAAGGAAGACGCAGGTGGAGATAGAAACAATATCATTCTAGTGTGATCTTGTAATTGTAGATGTTGCTTAACACAAAGGAAGACGCAGGTGGAGATAGAAAATAAAGGTTTTGTAATTGTTGATGTTGCTTAACACACGAGCTCTACAATATATGAGAGGAAATTAGAATATTTACCAGAGGGAGAATTTCACAATGTTTGAGAGAAAGGAAAAATTTTCGAAGAAAATATGATGCTCGGCTTTTGTGGTAGAATCAAATATGAGGGAATCATTAAAATATATTTTTTTTTAGAGAATCATTTGGCAACTTGTCCTTTTGCTTTAGAATTCAAATAAAAGATGCTTCGTACTTTTGTCTTTTTACTTTCGATTGCTGTAATGACTGTTGCTACGGTGACCATTGCTACAATAACTTCTTTATGCTTTTTTGATCAGTGTGTCTTGTGGGGTCACTGAACCTATTTGTACTTAAGGAAGTATTCCATAATAGTTATCTTTATTTTTATTTCTATAGTCGATGAGTGATTCAGATAATGCTGAGGATGATGAGGATTTATTTTGAGACAAAGTTTGGCTAAGAATCGAAAGATATTCATCAGGAGTTTTGGCTGCAGTAATACATGTAGCTGTATGAGATTTTTGTGTATGAAATTAGACTTGAGAAGAGCCGAGAGGAATTTGGGAAATTGGTTTGATTAGTCTTTGTGTTTTTGCGTAGGCCTGAATATATTGTTTTGAGATTTTGTCGAAAGCTTGAGACTTATTCCGCCATTTGACTTTGAATTATCTAACGATGGTAAGAATGTTGCCAATAGTTTGATGTTCTAATTCCCAATAGAAAGTCCATGGATAGAAGAATTTCAAACAAAAATAGAAAAGGGGGAAGAAGTTGTTTGTCCTTTAGAATAGGATAGAAGAAGGTTTTGAAGGAATCCAGGACATCCTTTATTTGTGATGGTAAGATTTTTGGCATTGAGCCAAAGGCTTTCCACTATTTTATAAACTAGATAAGAGGATGAGTTGTTGTAAAGTTTTGGAGGAAGAGAAGCTAGGAGTGACTTTTCCGGCTATTCCCAATAATTGAAGGAAAATGAGAAGTTTAGTGAGATTTTGTATGAATCAGGAAGTCATTTTGGGATTTCAAGGGCTTTGCCCTAATAAGAAGGATGGAGGATTTTATGTATATTGCAAGTAAAGTAAGCCGGTTTATTTGGCAATGAGCCAAAGGCTTTCCACTATATTATAAACTAGATAGGAGGGTTAGTTGTTGCAAAGTTTTGGAAGAAGAGAAGCTAGGAGTGACTTTTCTGGCTATTCCCAGTAAGTCCCATGGTTTTAAAACCGAGCAGAAAAAAGTTTTTGTAAATAAAGAAAAGAGTCTGGATAGAAAAAAACCATCATAACAATTTATAATAATTTAGAAATGAGTTTTTTTTTATTAAAATAATCGGAAGATTTTTGAAAATCCTTTTGTTTTGGAGTAATTTGTTTTGAAGATGGGGTGGGTAAAATCGCTAGTCTTGAGCGAATCTTTTATCTTAGAATATAGTCGATCTTTTACCATAACTAATAGAATCTTATTTATTTTGATATTTCAAACAAAAGAATTCTAAAAACGATAGAAATAGAAATCCATTATTCATTCCTATTAAGTGGCAATCATTCATTTACTTAAATTTTTTATTGATATAATATATACATAATTACGAAAATTTGGGGTCCTAACTTTGTAGGAGCCTTAAACCCACGCCTACTTTTGCTTTATGCATAACAACATGGCATGATCTACAATCAAATGGAATAGGTCAACAATCTAATTTGGCACCACAACTTTTATCAGGCATTTGGGGGGGGGGGGGCGCTTTAAGGCTTGTACAATAGGCATGTAACCAAAATGATTGGCAACTTGATGTATGCGAATACAATACACAGAGGATACCCATATCTTAGTCTTAACCACGTGACTAGGACCTCATCGGTAATCTATTGCGCTGAGTTTTGTTTTCAGTCAAAAGAACTGAATTTATAATGGATAAGTTGTGTTCTCAATTGTCATATATTAACAGAATTTCTCAGTTGAACTCGTCACCAACAAATGAAGACAATAAAGTGTGCTCCAGAGAAGTCCATGAACGTATCTGCACTACTTCCAGTGACCAACTTAGAACAGTTGCTGATGAATCAGCAACATCAAATCAGTCAAGCGGTGAATTCTAGACCTTTTTCTCATTCTGTTACTCAAGCTTCGACTGATGATATTGAAATGTATGTGTAGGTGCTGATGTAGTGGATTCCATTGAAAGAGGTTATGTTCTTGTTCGTTCTCACTTTTCTTCAACAGAGACCCTCGCTTGTTCTCTTGATAGAACTCTGCTGGATAGCTCCACTTCCAGAGCTACCACATACGCCAAGAAGACTGTTCAGCATGTTCCTTTTGAGGAACAGCCTATGGATCTTCCTGCAAATTCCACCAGTGGGATAAGTGATGCTTCAAGCTGTGTGTTGGATTCATTAACAGTGTTGGATTCAGTTCATATTCTTGCAGAGGCCCAGGGTTCATCTATTTTACATCCATCAATGAGACTGCGGATGCTAGATCAATATGTTCGAAGCCTCTCAGATCTTGCTCAGGAGAAGGTGAGTTCAGGTATTCTTTGTTAAAAGAAGCTTCTCCGGTAAACTTGTGACTTTTGCTCTTGTTTACTTGCAAAGAAAGTGATATGTCCCTAGATTAATTAATAATTCTCACAGCACTTTAAGGGCAATCAACTGTTCTTTGTATAAAAATAGCCAAAACCAGAATATACATCTTTTCCCTAACCAAAGTTTGAGGACCCTAGAGCCTCCCACTTCTTCCTTCTCTCCCTACTTATGATTACCCGATTTCCAAATATAGTGTCCCTTCCCTTCTAACAGAATAATGACTTAGCTAAAAACGCATAACGGACTCTAAATGACTTCTGCGCATTCTAACAGACTCGAAATGACTCAGCTAAAGACTTTTGCACATTCTAATAGACTCTACGACTTAGCAATGACAAAATAACTGAATGAAAGGAAAAATAAATAAGTCACCCTCTAATAGTCCCAACCCCATGCCAAAACCCCTGCACTGTCACTGCAACTTAACCCCGCTAAATGTTTCACCTCATCTGCAAGGTGAAAGTCAAGAAATTGAGTATTGATAATCTCAAATCTCTCCCAAGGAGCCTCGAAATCAGGAAGTCCCTGTCAGCTGATGAGGACTTCTAGCTACCCCTTAAGAGTTGTACTTCACTGCCTAGACTAATTCTGGATTGACCTGCCACTCCAACTCCTTAGTGAGGGCCACTAGAAAAGGTTGGGATTGCCACCCGTGCCCAAGGGTTGGTTTCAGCATGGAGATATGAAACACTGGATAGATAAGAGTGGATGATGGTAACTGCAGGTGATATGCCACTTGCTCGACCTTAGCAATGACCTAATATGGCCCAAAGAATTGGGGTGCCAACTTCTCATTGAGGCATTTAGCTAAGGACTTGTGACAATAAGGTTATAGTTTAATGTAAGCCTAATCCTCAACTTTTAGAGCCATTGCTCTGCACTTCTTATCAACAAAATCCGTCATGTGTTGTTGTGCACATCCCATATGTTGTTTCAATTCCTCCAACATCAAGCCCCTAGGTTGAAGTTCCTCATCCATAGCAGCAAGGTTGGCTGTCCCCCATTCATACCTCATTGTTGCAGGCGGGTCCCACCCATACAGTATAGAAAAAGGGGTTGTATGGATGGAAATGTGATAAGAGATGTTATACCAATATTCAATCCAAGCTAACCAATCCACCCAGCACTTAGGTTTGTCGCCAATAAAACAACGCAAGTACATCTCAACACTTTTTTTAACTGCCTCCATTTGGCCATCATATTACGGGTGATATTTAGTATTGGACTTCAAGACAGTCCCCTACAACTTAAATAATTTGCTCCAAAAATTACTAAGAAATACCTCGGCTTGGTTCGTCGCAATCAAGCATGGAATGCTGTGGAGGCGGACCACCTCTTTCACGAATATGGCTGCTACTCCCCGTGTAGTGAACGGATGCTTTAGAGGAATGAAGTGACTATATTTGGTAAGCCTATCACCCAGACACTACTACCCATATTTGATGCTATCCTAATTTGAAGTCTAATTTCGAAAAGATGACTGAGCCATGCAATTCATCCACTAGTTCATCTATTATGGGGATAGGGAATTGGTGAGGAACTATTACCTGATTTAGAGCCCTATAGTCCACATAGAATCGCTATCCTCCATCCTTCTTACGTACTAACGGTACAAGGCCAAAAAATAGGATGCGGCTTGGAGTAATGATGCCTGCTACAAGCATCTCTCTAACTTGCTTCTCTATTTCATTCTTCTAGGTGTGGGGCATTAATAAGGGCAATACCTAGCTTTAACTCAATTTGGTGGTCTTTCCCGAGCTGGTGGAATACCCCGTGGTTGCTGCATTACATCTATAAACTATTGGATTATTTGGTTGACTGCCTAGGGAATGCTCTATACTTTTGAACTTGACACCTTCCACCCAAGCAATAAAGCAGCGATCGTGTTTGTGGTTGCGGCAACCAACAATATTTTATATATCGCGGTTGTTGCGGTATTTTTTTTACTATAAATATTAGCAAATGTCAGTAAAATATCAGCAAATATTGGCCGATAATTGATATATCGCTGATAGAAACATAAAATTCTAAAACCATAATGTATCGCCAATTTTGCGTATTGGCTGACCCAAAATCCGATAAATATCAGCTGATAGAGTGTATGTAATGCAGCAACCACAAGGTATTCCACCACCAGAAAATCAGTTGCCAATCGGTTCATCCCCTTCGCTGATCGAGAAAGTGTTATCATGTGACTAATGTTGGGGCCGATTGATGTTTGAGATGAGTTTGTTGTTGTGTGCAAATTGAAGACGCTCTTTGCATTACTCTTTGGGTTCCTAGCTTTGACCCACGATTCAGTATTATTGACCCGCCCAGCATGGACTGCATCATCCTTACTTGAGCCTTAATGTTAGGCTTCACCCTATTGAAAAAGGTGATCTTCAGTACTTCCACCGAGAGGTGCCCCTACAACAGTAAAGTGAGCACTTCCACAAATTCCTCCACAGAAGCCTCTTGTTTCACTACGAAGAACTTCTTACAAATCAAGCCCTCATGGCATGCGTGGAATCAAGTCAAACAAGCCTCCTTCAAACTTTTCCAATTTTCGACCTCTTGCAATCTTTAGTATACTAGAACCATGAGAGTGCGTTGCGCTCCATGGCCACTACTACAACCTCCAGCGTCTCCTTCTCTGTCAATTGATTGATTTTGAAGTACCTCTTGGCTTTGAATATCCATCCAACAAGATCAATGCCATAAAAACAAGGAGGTCTGATTACCTAAATGACCGAGAGTCACTCTGTGCCTTTGATTCAGAATCATTAGCATCTGTTCGTTGCTTCATCATCTTATCCAACTCCTTCTTCCTTGTCTCCCAGCATGTATTTTCAGCCAAGGGATGATAGCCGCTCAACCATTTCCAATACTAATTTCTCCATAGAGCCAAGCTGATCCTCCAATGCCGGAATTTTCTATACCTCATTGTATCCCTTAAGTAAATTCCTCTTGAATTAGTGCCAACCTCTCCTTGAGTTGCTCATTCTTCTTCCTTGGACATTCTTCTGCTGGGTTGCCTCGCTTTGATACTAGTGATATGTCCATAGATTAATTAATAATTCTCGCAACAATTTAGAGGGTAATTGGGTTTTCTTTGTATAATAATAGCTAAAACCAAAGAATAAAATGTTTTCCTAAATAAGGTTTTGAGGACCCTAGAGCCTACCACTTCTTCTTTGTCTCCCTACTAATAATTACCCAATTTCCAAATATAGCTGCCCTTCCCCTCTAACAAAATGATGGCTCAACTAAAGATGCATAATAGACTCTAAATGACATCAACACATTCTAATAGACTCTACGATTCAACAATGACAAAATACCTTAATGAAAGGAAAATTAAATCAATCACCCTCTAATAGCTCCAACCCTATCCCACATGTGTTGGTCATTTGTATGTGTTGGTGTAGTAGTTACATAAGCAAGCCACTTAAGACAGGGGGATGAGTTAGTGTTTAAAAATTTTGAAGATGTAAATTTATATGAGGAAAGTTGACCACTAAGTTGCTTGTTAATTTTTTAAACTTTAATTTGTGTGCAAAAGTAGGGCTGACCTTGGGTACATGTGAGAGGGGATGAATTGAGTGTTTGAAAATTTTGAAGATACAAGTTTATATGATGAAACTCGACCACAAAGTTGCTTGTTAGGTATTTAAAGTTGATGTTATGTGTTAATTATATACTATATCATGATAGTATAGTTATTTTTTGTTAAATCATGTTGATGGCGTTCCTTACTTACCTTGTTATATCGCATTATGAAATTATGACTGTCACACAAATTATGAGCTTATGTGATAATGTTTGTTTTAAGCCTTGTATGGCAACCCTAACATGTTGGCATAAGAAGTTACATAAGAAGTATTAAGGTGTTTAAACAAGATAGGGGTATTTTGGTCAGTTTGGGTTAAATATGAAATTTTAACATTTCTAAAGTTTTATTAGGTTAGAATATGCTAAGATTTTTATGTGAATTAATTGGTTTAATTATGAGTACCATAAGTCAGACCAAAAAAAAAAGACTTGATTTGATAATAGTAACCTAAGAGGCATTCTTGGTATTACATATGTGAAACAATAGAGTTATACATTAATTTTTAGATAAGTTGCTAATACTGATATTTTAGGATGTTTTGCTAAAATTTGGTGGGTAGGGGTGTCTTATAAAAGGAGTTACACTTTGCTTGTAAAATTGAGATTTCACCACGACATTGTGATCCTTTCACTTGGGGAATAACCAAGCAATAAAATCGCGGTTGCGGTCGCGATTGCGGTTGCGGTTGCAGTATCGCGGTATCGGAGCGTCGCGAACGATATTTTATATGTCGCGGTTGTCGTGGCGTGATTGTTTATTTTTTTTTTCACAATAAATATTAGCAAATACCAGTAAATATCAGCAAATATCGGTAAATATCGGTAAAATATCGGCAAATATCGGTCGATAACTGATATATCGCCGATAAATGCGTGAAATTCTAAATCCATCGCGTATCGCCAATTTCGCGTATCGGCCGACCCAAAATCCGATAAATATCGGCCGATATTGCGTATCGGAACCGATATTTAATTGTATGGGAATAACCTAATTACCATTGGTTGTGTTTTATGTGCCTTTTATATTGATGTTAAGTTTTCATGATATTAATGAGATAATCAATCAATCTAATAAGACATTAATACTTAGAGTAAAAGATCATTGAGTTAGGACTAAGTTGTTCCAATTTGTTCCACCAGAGATCATATATATGTAACTCAACTCTTTATTCAGTGATAAAAACATAATTGGTCATTTGTATGTGTTGGTGTAGTAGTTACATCAGCAAGCCACTTAAGACAGGGGGATGAGTTAGTGTTTAAAAATTTTGAAGATGTAAATTTATATGAGGAAATTTGACCGCTAAGTTGCTTGTTAATTTTTTAAAGTTTAATTTGTGTGCAAAAGTAGGGCCGGCCTTGGGTACATGTGGAAGGGGATGAATTGAGTGTTTGAAAATTTTTAAGATACAAATTTATATGATGAAACTCGGCCACATAGTTGCTTGTTAGTTGTTTAAAGTCTGCTTTGAATGTAGATGCAGGGTGAAGCTTAGGTACATGGAGGCCCTAAGCAAATATGTTATGTATTAGGTGCATGAGTAAGCTATGTTCTCTTATATTGGAAGTTTGAGATGGAATTGTCTGTATATTATTTTAATATTATCTTGGAGGAGGGTGAATAGATCTTATGGAATGAATAATGACAAATTAATATTTTGAGAGAGAAGGGTAGAAAAATTTGCATATAGTTCATACACTATTTATAGTGGTTCAAAATAATCCAAAAGATTTCTCTAAATCCACTACCAAAATTTTATCTTTTAGATTTGAATCTTGTTTTATTATGTGGATGAAGATCATTCTTCCATGGTTCCAAGCCTATTATCTCAGTGACCTCTTAAGAGTTGATTTACGCCTTAGCCTAGTTATCTTCTTTAGGTTTATGAGCTTATAAACTTAATGGCCTCTCTCAGAAATGCTAGGCATACGACCTTTTGATAGGGAGTCTTGAAAAGAGTATTATTGTGATTAAAAAGAATCTTACAATTATAAGATATGAAAGTATAAGAACAATTTGTAAGTGTAATCAAGCTAGATGTATTATATATTATAGTGAGATAATTAATAATTGATTTATGCCTTAGCCTAGTTATCTTCTTTAGGTTTATGAGCTTATAAACTCAATGGCCTCTCTCAAAAATGCTAGGCATACAACCATTTCATAGGGAGTTTTGAAAAGAGTATTACTGTGATTAAAAAGAATCTTGCAATTATAAGATATGAAAAAATAAGAACAATTCGTAAGTGTAATCAAGCTAGATGTATTATATATTATAATGAGATAATTAATTTTAGCTAAGTTGAGTGAGCAATTTGAAAATTCTCAACAAGTTCGAATTAAAAAGTGTGTAGTGAAGAGTTAATTTCAAGAATGAGTAAAGAAATGAAAAAGACCTCCAAAAAGGTTATTTTAAGTCTGTCTAGTAGCCATTATTTATAGCTTAAGCAATGCTCGTAGCCTTTGCCCAAAGAGTCAGTGTGAAATAACGGGTAGAAAGTCGACATTAAATGCAAGGGTACAAGAGACCAATCGATGGGTCATAAAAGTCATAAAAATCTATCAATGGGTTATGTTCAGGTGTGGAATGAAAATGTTGTAGTTGCATAAATCAGTCTATCAGTTTAATGCCCTCCACTTTTGGTCCTTTGAATATATAAGAGCAGTTGAATGCTTTTGAAAGCCATCAATGCGTAAGGGAGACAAATCGATGGGTTTCGCTAGAGACAAAATATATTTTGCATGAAAAACAACATTTAGCCTGGATTAATAAAACAATTGATGTTTGGGATCAATTGATCAATTTTGCTAGAAATTGGTTTATTGGTCACAATCGAGGCCAAACTAATCGATTGGTTATAGCAACTAGTATTCTACTCGGTTTCAGGTGAAGTCTTGAAATCTTAAAACCGTACTGGTTGATGGGTATAGCACGCCAATCAACTAGTTCTTAGCTAGAACGAAGGTTTTGGAATTTAAAACCAACTAAGAATTTCTATCAAATAAATTCTAAGAAATATTTAAGAAACATTCCTAGAGTTAAAAACAAAAGTAAAATTGCTCAACTCCTCCTCATAAGATTAAACCTTAAGTTATTGAGTCTTTAGAAATCCTGACATAATCTTCTCGTTTACTTTGAAATTTGATTAGTATCTTATATTTTTGCACCTGAGATACAGTTTGAATTAGTGTGATTTGTCATCCATATGAGCATTGTAGTACATGTACATATAATTGAATATGTCAGATCCTTAAACACATTTGTTATAATCAAAACAAGAATTAAGATATTGATTGACCCAAGAGGTCAACAATTCTCTCCCTGTTTGATGATGATCAACAAAAATTGCAAGAATGAGTAGGTTAAAGATATAATAGAATAATGCAAAAATGAGTTCATATCCTCTACCATTTGCAACTTTTAATCTGATTATTAGATTTCTCTCCTTTTTTTAATGAACAAAATGTGATAATAGGGTTTGCTGATGTAAGCAACTTGTATATCTAAGACTTTAATGGGAAGCTCCCCCTTAACATGTGCCTTAGTACAAACAAGGAAATCAAAAGCACAAGAAAGAATCAACGGTATTCTCTTCTTGAGAATGTGCATATTATTGCAAGGAAGATCCTACGTTTGATTATGTAGTAAGAATGTTGATGTTAATCAAAGTAAAGAAAGCAAAAGAAATGATAGATAAGTGACAACCAAATTTGAAACATCATCTCATATATATACCAAAATATACATTATAGTATGAGAGATGGAATACAAAAGCTAACACCCATCTAATATGTCAGAGTTCTTACATATTAAAAATAAAAAAAGAGAGAGAGAGAACAACCCATATAACTAGTGTGTTCGAGGACTATATAGAGCCCTAATCAATACTAGTGGTGTCTTTGGAACATGAGATCTCCAAATCCTCGTTCTCAGTTCCTTTAGAACACCGATGCCATCATGACCATCATGAAGAACCTTTAAAGTAACTCGAGCATCAATGACAATAGCTAGATCAACTAAGTGATTAGTCTTGGATGTAGTATTATGATGAACCCCGCTAGTGGACTCATGTGTAGTCCGTCATGTAAGGAAAACAAACTTTGTATGCTCGCTCTCTAGCCCGGTAGCTTCTACATTAACATCTTGACCAACCTTTGGCTGAACATGACCACAACCATCGGAAAGAAGGGTCTTTGATCCTAATGATTAGTTTGAAAGTTAGGCTGAAGCATTGACTATATAGCTAGGACCTCAACCTTCGTCTCCTCTCTAAGGAGTCTATCCGTTCACATTGCCTCTGCTCTATATCAACCGACTTAGTATCTAACATCTTAAACTAAACCCTTACAGGAGGTGATCCTGGATACCATTTGTAGTGAAACTCCCTTTGGGATCTGATGAAGTTGGTGGTGTTGATGATGATGAGGGTACATTAGTAGTTGCTGGGGGAGCTAGTGGATGTGGGGGCTCAACATCAAGTGGGTCATTACTAGCTAAAGGTACCTAATCCCAGCCGTCCATCCTCCAAGATGGAGGTGCTTGAGAGCCTTGAGTAGCTAATATCTTACTAGTGTATGTCAGTGTATCCCTAGCCTTCCTAGTAAGAATTAGGTGTTGTCCCGCCTTGCTCAGCTCATATCCCATCTTCTTGAGGGTGGTCACATCAAATTGATCTAGTTTGTTATATAAACAAAGGTATATAACTGAAATCTCTAAATGGGACCTGGAAATCCTCTAAGATCCTCATGATGAGAGAATCATATTTTAAGGAGGCCACATATTCTTGAAATTATCCACTCAAAATTGCATGGTTGTCCCAAATAAGATGTGATCAACTACATACCAATCCTTAGCAATCATATCCGTTCTTGATCCACCTCAAGGAAAAAACATGGTACTAACGGGGCAACACCTTCTACTTGGGTGGCAAGCAATAAGTCCCTCCCAATACATAGTGATGCCTAGTAATACCCATAACGACCATGTCTTGCATCCTTGTACTCATCCACTCGAAAGGTCATTCTCGTACCAATATCAACCGTAAGCCTTGATATCCTAATAATTCTAGCTTCATCTAACTCTATGGGAACCCTAGGAGATAAGTGGTGATGGTCAAACCAGTAGCAAAAATAATGAGATTCATGTAGAAGAGGCAAATCAAGTCCTCGTATACTAGAGTTTGAAGGACAAAGGAAGAATGTGGAGATTAGAAAGAGTTGCATGAAATTTAAGTGAAAGTGTTATGGTAAACATTTAGATCAATGCACTTGCCTCTAATAACTAGTTTCTTATAGAAAATCTTGAACATAATTGTCGATCATCCATCCTACAAAAAGGAAAAAAAGAAAAAGAAAAAAAAAAGAGAATGTGGAGCACTAGATGTGATCCTAGCCCAATCTAGTGGAGGATTTAATAGGTGGAGGAGGAGGAATCTGCTACCTATGTGTAAAGGAGGAGGTCAACTCTCTAGAGGAGGTGGAGATAACTCATGAAAGGTGGAAGGATTAGCATTCTATTCATTAATCCAAATGGATGGCCTGCCAAGGCGAGAAAGGGTCTCTTGGAGGCCCATTGGCCTTGGGCTACCTCTTTGATTTTGCTAGTCCCAACCACTGTGTTTTTGCTTAGGTATGATGAAAAGAGATTTAAAAAACATACCTCAAATAAAATCAAGGAAAGGGAATTCCTTACCACACATTCAAGTGGGTAGGTACAATAAAAAGAACCAATGAAGATAAGATTAAAATGGAGAATTAGAGGTTCCTGTGGAGGCTAATCGACTATTCTAGTGATTATAACTTTAAACCACTAATATCACCAATGAACCCGAACTAGAAATTAGGGTTTTGAATCCTCTACCCATTGATGTGGTGTTAGATCTTGTAATGTAGCTTTAATCACCACTTGTAATTAGTTTGATTTGCTCCAATCACAACAAGCCCTTGTTTGTGCAATTTGGTGGATAAACGAAGGATTTGATTGGGATAGTATGGGGCAGCGTCGAAGAGTAGTTGATGGGTTGGAAAAAGTGGGTATGAGGGTTTGTTCTAGGTAAAACCCGAGACGAACCAGTCAGTGGTTGGACTTTCCAGTAACTATTTTGGAGTACCAATCAACCATTTTACCTTAGTTTTGAAAAATAAAAAAGGACTCATCCATCAACTAGTTTCAAAAGGACACATCATGTGGTTATAGGATCAATCAACTGGTCTTAATAGACATTCGCCACTTAATTAAAGCGTGAGAAATAAACAAATTAGGGAATTAAGCATGCACTTTAAACTTGAATTAAGCATGTTAATCATCAATTATGTAGGCTATTTTGGAATCAAGTTAACATGTACGAAGGCCATTTAAACATGATCACAGCATATATTTCATGCATCAAAGCATCATGATTTTGCTAAAATGAGATAAATAACATGAATCATATATATGTCATCCCATCATAAATTTAATATCTAAATCAATGTTGTAACATTGGACCAAATGAGCGACAATTTAGAGATGAAATCAAATAGATGAACAATGCAAGCATGATTCATGTCTAGATTTTGGCTGAAACATTTTAAATGATGCAATTGTTCCTCATTTGCATAGATGTGGAAGATCAAGGGATAGGAATTTGTTGAGAATTATAAGAAATAAAGGGTTATATTGGTAATTAGGAATATCTAGGGTTTATTATGTGTAAGGCTATATAAAGGCCAACTTATTAATCAATAGATAACTTTTTGCTCAGTGAAAATCAACTTGGTATCAGAGCACCGGTACTGTAGCGCGCACTGTAGCGCCGCCACTGTAGCAGAGCCACTACAGAATCTAGGGTTAGCCACAAAAAAAAGGGTTACTGTAGCACCGGTACTGTAGCGCGCCCTGTAGCGATGCTACTGTAGCGCCGCCACTGTAGCGCTGCTACTGTAGCGCCGCCAGCCAGCGAGTTTTTCCTTTCTCTCCCTCTCGCACTTGAATACGAATCGGATTAATGGAGGCTAGCAAGAATCCGATGGAGGAGATCGTGAAGAAGTTAGGTCCTGCAGACCTTGCGACCTTGATGCAGTTTATGAGGATGTCGATGGGTGAAAACGCCACGAGGCCACCGTCTGTGAAGGTGGAGCTTCCACCTATTGATCTGAAACTCGATGGGCCAGCCACATACTTGAGCTGGTCACGTCGGGTATTCTGACAGGAAGAAATCTGGAGGGTTTTCTGACGGGTGACAGAGTAGAGCCGATTGAGGGTGCTACAGGGAGAGATGAGTGGAAGTCTACACACATGTTGGTGTACATCTGGCTTCTGAACTCAATGGTTCCATCTATTGCTGCCACCGTGGATGGTATTGAGAAGGTAAAGGATGTCTGGGAGAAGTTGAGGAGGACTTATGATGGGGTGGGGAATAATCTGAGGGTGTTCCAGATCAAGAGGGAAATCTATGCTGCAGTCCAGGGAGATAGGACGGTGCAGGAGTATTCCATAGAGCTGGAGCGCTTGTGGTTAGAGCATGATCATTTCTCACCTCGAGCAAGCTGCAAAGATCCTGAGTGCAAAGAGAGAGAGGCATTGGTTCAGGAGCGGACTATGTTATTTCTCCAGGGGTTGGCCCCAGCGTTTGAGCAGAGGACTGCGATGTTGTTAGCCCAGACAAAGATTCCCTCACTTGAGGAGGCAGTATCAGCTATGATACAGGAAGAGAGCCGTATTAAGCTACAGGCGGGGACAGGTGGACCTCCGGGAGTGAAGTCTGCTTTGGCTGTCTCCAACTTGAGAAACACAGGAGCCAGGGTTGAAACTCGTGAGTGCTACAACTGCGGCGAGGTAGGCCACTTGAAGCAGACATGCACTAAGCCTCCGAAGGAGAGGAACTCGGGTGGTCGTGGCCAGACTGGAGGTCGTGGTCATGGGCGTGGAGGTCGCAGAGGTGGTGGAAGAGGAGGCTACCGGGCAAATTTGATGGTAGCAGATGACGAGGGAGAGGCAGATGTGGTCTTTACAGATGAAGATCACGAGTTGCTGGAGATGTTGAAGAGGAAGCAGAGAGTGGCAGTCGATGGAGACAGGAAGGGTGCGAGTGAAGGCACATCCACATCCACATCATCCAGGGGTAACTTCGCTTCCTATGCTCACTCAGCTAAAGGTACTCACGATACACATGCTCTTGCCTCTATATCCACCTCAAGATCACCAGAATGGATAGTAGATTCTGGTGCATCTCGACATGTGACAGGAACTGCTAGTGAGTTCTCGTCTTATAGTCATCTAGCGGTGCCAGAGAGCATCCAGACCGCAGATGGTACAGCACAGCCTGTGGTTGGTAAGGGTACTGTGAGATGTACCGATTCTATGACTTTGTCCAATGTTTTGCATGCTCCTTCTTTTCCAGTGAATCTGTTATCCATTAGTGCCATTATTCTCCACCTAAAATGTGTTGTTATTTTTTATATTCCCAAGGTGATCTTCCTGGAGAAGGGGAGTGGCCGGAGACTTGGGACTGGCACGTGGCATAATGGACTGTGGTACCTGGATAGAGAGGGGATGGACGCAGCCTTGACATCCATGGTGGAGAGTGTTGGAGTAGGAGGAGTTGGGCAGAGTGTGGAGGATGTGCTACTGCTACATCACAGGCGCATGGGACATTCTTCTTTTAGTTTGTTGAGTCATTTGTATCCGTCTTTGTATGAAAAAGCAAATAAACAGAAACTGGTGTGTGATGCTTGTGAGTTTGGCAAGCTTACTAGAAGCTCTTATGTTAGTTCTGGGAATAGGAGTTCTAGTGTTTTTGATTTAATACACTCTGATGTTTGGGGACCTTGTTCTGTTAGTTCTATGCATGGTTATCGTTATTTTGTGTCTTTTATTGATTGTTTCTCTCGTGTTACTTGGTTGTATTTGATGAGAAACAAGAGTGATGTATTGAATTGCTTTAAAGATTTTCACAAGGCCATTCAGACTCAATACGGGGCAGTAGTGAAGGTATTGAGGTCCGATAATGGGACGGAGTATACCAACAAGGCGTTTGGGGAATACTTGTCGGCTCAAGGGATACAACACCAAACCACATGTCCATACACACCAGCACAGAACGGAGTAGCAGAGAGGAAGAATAGACACTTGCTAGAGGTAGCCCGCAGTATGATGATTTCAATGAATGTTCCAAAGCACTTATGGGGGCAGGCAGTTTTGACAGCCGCTCAATTGATCAACAGGATGCCCTCAAGAGTGTTGGAGTGGAAGTCCCCTTGTGAGATACTGAAAGGAGATAATGGTGGGATCCTTCCATTAAAGGTGTTTGGGTGTGTATGCTTTGTGAAGGATAACAGACCGTCGGTAGGAAAGTTGGATCCCAGGGCGGTAAAGTGTGTTTTTGTGGGATATTCTGCTACCCAGAAAGGATACGTGTGCTGGAGCCCAGTTGAGAAGAGGTTATTTGTGAGTATGGATGTGACATTTAGAGAATTCGAGCCATACTACACGCTGGAGGTGAACTCACCCTTTGGCGACTCGCCCGATACTTCAGGTATGAGGTGAGAGGGGGAGAGCAGTAGTAGCGATGGTGAGAGACAGGTACATGTACCCTGTACTGTTGTGGTGGAGGAATCGGTTGAGGAACCGGAAGATGAGGAGGAGGAGATTGAACCCGAAGGGGGTGAGACTCAAGCTCAGGGGGAGTTAAGGGTGTATACGAGGAGGAGGAGGCAGATGGATATAGAGGTGCCAGTAGTGCCAGTTGTGCCCGCAAGTCCCTTGTCCCGGCCTACCCCGACTCCTGAGACACCTACACCATCCACCTCAGACTCAAATTACACAAGTGATATGATTCCTCTGCCTTCTCCTGACCCCACGATTTTAAGGAGGACCTCTCGCAGCAATGCGGGACATCCTCCTGACCGTTTTGGTTTCCCACATGATATTGCTCAGTTTGTCTCATACTCTAACATTACATCACCTGTACATAGAGCATTCATTACATCATTGGACATTGTCTCTATACCCAAGTCTTGGCAGGTTGCTAAGGAAGATCCAAAGTGGAAGACAGCTATGCATGAAGAGCTTGGGGCCCTTGATAAGAACAAGACATGGGAGATAGTACCATTACCAGCAGGCAAGAAGGCGGTTGGGTGCAAATGGGTCTTCACAGTGAAGCAGACTCCAGAAGGGAAAATTGACCGCTACAAGGCACGATTGGTGGCAAAGGGGTACAGTCAGACATATGGCATCGACTATGATGAGACCTTTGCACCAGTGGCAAAGATGAGCACAGTCCGGACCCTCGTCTCCCTTGCTGTGAATGGGGGATGGAAGTTGCACCAACTGGATGTGAAGAATGCATTTCTCCATGGGGACTTACTGGAGGAGGTGTACATGGAGATACCCCCAGGCTTCGGCACAAAACAAACAGTAGGCAAGGTATGTAGGTTGAGGAAGTCACTGTATGGATTGAAACAGTCTCCTCGAGCTTGGTTTGACAGATTCAGGAGAGCTATGATAGGTATGGGCTATCAGCAGATCAACGCAGATCATACAGTATTCTTCCGACAACATGGAGGTCACACCACGATGCTCGCTGTGTATGTTGATGACATGATCATTACTGGGGATGATGAGGGAGAGATTGCTCAGCTGAAGGCGAGACTGGGCAAGGAGTTTGAGGTGAAAGATCTAGGGCAGCTAAGATACTTCCTTGGGATTGAGGTAGCTCGTGGAGAAGAGGGGGTGGTTCTGTCCCAGAGAAAATATGTGTTAGACTTGCTCAAAGAGACGGGCATGCTGGGATGCAAACCGGCTACTTCTCCGATTGATCAGAAGTTCAAGCTGAGTGCAGAAGCGGGAGAGCCAGTTGATCGCGAACGGTACCAGAGGCTGGTAGGCCGGTTGATCTATCTGAGTCACACTCGTCCCGACATCTCATTTGCAGTAAGTGTGGCGAGTCGTTACATGCATGATCCGAGGAAAGGCCACATGGAAGTGGTGTACCGAATTCTGCGATATCTGAAGAGTGCACCAGGGAAAGGGCTAATCTTCAGGAAGAATGGACACTTGGGCATTGAGGGATATTGTGATGCTGACTGGGCAAGTTGTGCTGATGATAGGAGGTCAACATCGGGGTATTGCATGTTTGTAGGGGGCAACTTAGTCTCTTGGAAGAGCAAGAAGCAGTCGGTAGTTTCGAGATCGACTGCAGAGGCAGAGTACAGGGCCATGGCTTTAGGAGTTGCCGAGATGCTGTGGTTGAGAGCCCTATTGGTAGAGCTCAAGGTGGACCAAGGAGCCCAGATGAAGTTGTGGTGTGATAACGAGTCGGCAATCAACATTGCTAATAATCCAGTACAGCACGACAGGACTAAGCATGTGGAGATTGATAGATTCTTCATCAAGGAAAAATTGAATGACGGACTACTGAAGCTAAGTCATGTGACTACTGGAGATCAAGTGGCTGACTGCCTCACCAATATGGAAACTTCTAACCATTGAACAATGGTGATTTTAGGTACCTTCATTTAAGCTAATCGAATCCATTTCATTGATTGATCTTTTTACCTTGGATTGTTGGATCCTTTGCGAAATGCCAAACTATTATACCAATTGAAAGTATCTTAGAAGGGGTGAATAAGGTTTATGGAATGGATAATGTCAAAATAAAATTTTGAGAGGTAGGGGTAGAAAATTTTGTAAACAATTGACACTATTTATAGTGATTTAATACATTCTAACAAGGTTTCTCTATATCCACTCCAAAAAGGTCTTTCCGTTTAAATTTAAATTTTCCTTTTATTTTGTGTGGATAATGATCACTCTTTTAAGTTTGTGAGCGCAAAAACTCAATAACCTCTCTCAGGAATGGTAGACACACGCAACCTGTTGATAATGAGTTTTGAATAGCATTGTGATAATTACAAAGATTCTCAATTACAAAATATGAAAGAGTAAGAACAATTTGCAAGTATAATCAAGATAGATGAATTTGATATTGTAATGAGAGAATTGGTTCTAGGTAAGTTAGGTGAGCAATGACACTTTTGAGAATTCTCAACAAATTCAGATTTGGAAAACGTGTAATTAAAATTAGTTACAAGAATGAATAGAGAAAGGAAAAGCAATTAATTGGACCTCTTAAAAGATTGTTTTAAGTTTTCCCAACAACCTCTATTAATGGCTTCAGCAACGCTCTAGTTTCTAACTGGTCACTATGACCCAATAGCTGTTGTAAAATAATAGATAACAATCTAATCAATGGGTACAAGAGATTAGCCAACGGTTCATTTTAACTAGTCAATTGGTCATAGCAACCAGCTGATGGGTTTCAGACTTGGAATGAAAATGTTAGCATGGCATAAATCAGTCAATTAGTTAGAAGCTAGTCGATCGATGCCTTGCATTCTTGATTCATTGAACATATAAGAAAAATCGAATAGTTTTAGCAATCGATGGGTTAAGGGGGTACTAGTTAGTGGGTTTAGCTTGAGGCAAAAATACATTTTGCAAGAAAAAAAACATATAGCTTGTTTTGGGGGACCAGTCGATCAATTTTGCTGGAAATCAACTAATTGGTCAAAGTCAGGAGGCCAAAATAATTATTAAGGAATAAATCCTTAGAAAACCAATTGATAAGTCATTGATAGGTTATAGCAACCGGCCAATCAATTTACTGGATTTTTGAAAGTTGAAGTTCCAGAATATAAAACCCTATCAGTTGATGAGTATACCACACCTATTGATCGATTTCCGACGAGAACTAAGGTTTTACGGAACACTTTAAAAATGATTTGGATTTTAAAACCAAAGAAGAGTTGGAATCTAAATAATTTCTGAAAAAGATTTTAAATACATGTTAAAAAAAAGGAGTGAAATTCTTAAGTTATAGCAACCGGCCAATCAATTTACTGGATTTTTGAAAGTTGAAGTTCCAGAATATAAAACCCTATCAGTTGATGAGTATACCACACCTATCGGTCAGTTCCCGACTAGAACTAAGGTTTTACGGAACACTTTAAAAATGATTTGGATTTTAAAACCAAAGAAGAGTTGGAATCTAAATAATTTCTGAAAAAGATTTTAAATACATGTTAAAAAAAAGGAGTGAAATTCTTAGGTTATAGCAACCGGCCAATCAATTTACTGGATTTTTGAAAGTTGAAGTTCCAGAATATAAAACCCTATCAGTTGATGAGTATACCACACCTATCGGTCAGTTCCCGACTAGAACTAAGGTTTTACAAAACACTTTCAAAATGATTTGGATTTTGAAACCAAAGAAGAGTTGGAATCTAAATAATTTCTGAAAAAGATTTTAAAAACATGTTAAAAAAAAAAGGAGTGAAATTGTTCAACTCAACCTTACAAGATTACACCTTAAGTTATTGAGTTTTTAGGCATTTAAACATGATATTCTCTTGCACTTTAAAACATGATTATTCTCTAAAAGCTTTGCTCTTGAGAGAGAGTTTGAATTAATGTAGCTTGTCATCCATATTAGCGTAGTACATGCACACATAATCAAACATGTCAAACCCTTAAATGTATTTGCTATGATCAAAACAAGGATTGAGATATTGATTGATTGTAGAAGTTGACACAATCTCAATTATAGCATTATCTATGGTCCTAGCTACTCCTCTTATTAGCAAGTAGTAAGACTGTTTCATCTCTCAATCCACACTTCAATTCAACCCTGAAGCTTGCTCTAGAAGCCTATTAAGATCATCTAACTTTAGATGTGCACAAGACTTCTTAAGCTTTCAAAGTTTGTACCCTTGATCAGTAAAGAAAATTACAACTCAACTAAGGTTTGATAACAGAAACTTAAGAAAAAACTCAGCAGCAACAATACTATATTTTAAACAAAGCCAATATCTCAAAATAGTAATTTTCCATTAAAAATGCTCTTGTGCTTCGAATATTCTCTTTCTCACAAAATGTAAACTCGGTTTTTCCAATTGTTGCAAATTGATTCTTCAGAATTTTGGAAAAGAGTTTCAAAGTTACCAAAGTAAAATCTGATGTGCCGAGTAATAGATAATTATTTGCCATGTGAAATTTCAGTTTTTACTTAAGAAAATGTTTGTTATAATTACTTACACATTTATTGGACCAAATTGGCTAATGAGTTTAAACATGAAATAGTAAAACTATATCTTAGAAATCATGCCTGAAATTTAAAATCTTTTAGGATGAAATCTTCTTCAAACAATGATATGCTCGCTATTAGTAGTAGATTTTGATCAAAATCTGTTAGATAAGTATCTCAAACATAATACAAAAATAGAGTTGGATATTTATTGGATAGATGCACCAAAAATATTTTAAATCAAAAGATATTATGCATTGTAAAAGTACCTTTTTTCTTCTCCCTTTTGTTTTTTGTTGGGAAAACTCAAGCTAGGTTTCATCTAGAAATACATGTCTGAAAAACCTTGGTAGTTTGACTTGTGTTGCATGAGTAACTCCAGTAAGCATCATGATACCTTATATAAAGAATAGATGCTCCTCCAAGCTTTAGGGCCTTCATGTATTACCCAATTCTTCCATTAGTTCCTTCATCAGTTCCTCTCAAACATGTTCAAACCTATAAACACTCAAATATGGAACATAGAGGAAATCATCTTTGTTTATTATCATCTAAATTTGGAACACAACATCCTACTTATGAGTAAACGACGATGATAAAATATAGTTTTGAATCCTAACAAATGTAAATAATTAACAAAAGTAATAATACTCAATCCATTCCACATTGTTTATTAGGGTATAAAAATCATGGAGGTGTAAGAAAATGATCAAACTAACGTAATTCATTATATCACATCAATAATCATATAGTAATATTCTTTATTTGCTTTATTGTTAATGAGTTTTTTCTTTGGAACTTGAATGATATTTGTGAAAATTCTTAACAAAAGAGAGCTTCTATTCTCATTGCAAACTCTCTAACAATAGCCTGGGTAATCTGTTTCGTTGATCTCTGATTATGTTGAAATGTAATATAGTTTCTTTCCATCTGAATGGGATAAACACATGCTTCAAACAAGGCTCTTACAGTGGGGCCACGCCCCCTAGTCATCCAATGTAGTATCCGCAACCACCAAACTTTAGTTTGTATGCTACCAAACTTGTAGATGAACGGGCGCCTCACTGCCTAGGAGAAATTGCATTGGAAGAATAGGTGTGGTGGGTTTCATTCATCGCCCCAAAAACTGCAAATACCATATGTTTGAAGCCCCATCATTTCTAGTCGAACTCTAGTAGGGAGTCTCTAGTCAGCAAGCAACCAAAGAAGCAATTGGTGCTGAGGCAAAGTGAGTTTGTTCCACACCACCAGAAACCACAGGAGTTGATCAGCTTTGATGCGAATTTTATTATAAACCTTGCATATGCTATAGTTGCCACCCTTGGTAAAAGCTTGTTTTGCGTCAACTACAGTGAAGATAGGTTGGAACAAGGTCCTCAGATTGAGTAGGTTTTGCATTATCCCTGGGGCATTCAACTTTATAGGTGCTTGTCAAATAATTCTACATTTGAGATAGTAGGCATGAACCCATTTAACTTAAAAGGTTATCCTTTACACTTGCCAGCCACCATAGTAATCTCACTTGAGTAGCCCTGTTCCATTAATGGATTTGAAGAAGTCCTAGATGTCCTCTCTTAGGGAGGCAAACCTTATCCCAAGCAATTGGAGCTTTCTTTGACTTATCCACACCCGACTAGAAGATAGGATCGTTAGATAGCATTGATTTCCTGGATAACTCTCTTAGGCAATAGCATCATCAAGCGCCAATATGATTGTGGTCCATAAAGTATAGCTGTCACTAGTTGTAGTCTACCGGCATGACTCAAGAGTCTTGATTGATCTCCATGTTAAATTTATTAATCAATCCTCAGTATTGGACATTAGTAAATGAGAATATTTTAATACTCTATGAAGAGAAATCTTGCAAACATGGGTTGACTTGTAAAAAATATGGACCAACGGAGTGAATCCTAGTAAATCCGTAAATGTAAATACTTATTGAAACTCCTATTTGTCAGCATAAGGGATCTAGGGGGAAAGAGTGTATTTGTTTAGGCATAAGCCTTTCATAATGAACTTGAGTTACAATTATGAGCCTCACAATGAGATGAAATGTAGAATTCATTATTCTTCCAATAAGAAAGAGTAAGTAATAATACTCACTCCATTCCACATTGTTTGTTAGGGTTTGAAGATAGTAAACTATAATATCACATTATTAAATAGATAGTAATATTATTTATTTGCCTTATTATTAATGAGTTTATTATTTAGAACTTAAACGATATTTGAGAAATTTTTTAATAAGAGAGGGCATATAGGGAAAATGAGAATATCTTTATAAATATAAGTCTTGCAAACATAGAATGAATTGGAAAACATCATGGGACTAAGGGAGTGAATCCTAGTAAATCAGAAAATCTAAATACCACTTAAACTCTTAGTTGTTAGCATATGGGGCCTAGGGGAAAAAGTGTATCAATGTAGACATAAGCCTTCCATAATGAACTTGAGATACAATTATGAGCCTCTCAATGAGATGAAATGTAGAATGCATCTTTTTTCCAAGAGGAAAAAGAAGTTGAAGTGCGGGAGTTCCTGGTGTAGGATAGTTCTATCAATAACAGTCAGTTTAATCTCTAGAGCCGTTAGAGGGGGAAAAAAAGAAAAAAAGAAAAAAAAGGCCTATTGGGTTGACTACAAACCTTTTGAAATGTCTTATTTTCAAACTAATTTTCTTCTTGAATTTCAGTACAATAAGCTGCATGTTTGATTGAATGAGAACTAGATGTGATATTTGTTGCACCTTAGATAAGAGGTACACAACAAATGTGTATGAATGTAATTATAGGCAAAATAGAACCAAATGTCAAAGGGCCCTATTACTTTCCTCCTTGATATAGGGTGAAGGTTGTAAGCTTCATAATCTCATCCTAATTAGTTTCCTAATCTTGTTCCGAAGTTTGTCGGTATGTCACTTATCAATCCTATTAGGTGGGTCCTGATAGCTCCAATAAAGGTATCTAACTGCAAAGCTTCAACCCTAAAGAAAACAAGGAAAAGCAAATGACACAAAAGGAATAATATTTTCTTCCTTTTGTAACTTCTTAAATTTAACTTTGTAGCACCCTTGCTTTCATATAATACCTTCAAGAACTCTTGATTTTGTTCAAGGCAAATAAGGAAAGGTGATGGTTAAAGGCTATGACCAGTGACGGTGAGGTTGTTTAAGCTAACACGTTATGGCTCAAGGATCATGCAGTTCTTCAATTTCTTTAGCCCACAAAGGAAGCAATGATGTTTGTAGATGAAAACTAAAGACAAATGTGTTGTGAAGGTTATAGTTTAAGAATAAAGGCAGACTTTCAATGAAAAGTAGTGGTGAGGTCATCTAGAAGGCAACACACTATGGCCCAACGATCATGTGGATCTTCAACTTCATTTAGCCAGCAAATGAAGCAACAATGCTTGTAGACAATGACCAAAGAATAATACGTCACAAAGTTTATAGGGAACAAGTTGGACTTTTAATGAAAAGTGGTGGCATCATGTGAGCAAACTGGTTAAGAGATGGTGGTAAGCGAGTAAGGTAGGTCATTGATGGCTTCGACTGTAAGTGATGAAGATGAAGCTCAACAAGAAGGAAGTGACAAGGTGCAAGGTAGTGGTATAAGTGATGATTTCATTGGTGGTTAACAGTGAGCCCAGAGCATTTACTGAAGATATCCAGCCCCTGGGATAGGATCCTGACTGAGGGTATGTCACCTCTGCAGAAAAGAATTAAGTCATCAGCAAAAGCAAGGTGGGTGAGCCCAATCTTTTTACATTTAGGGTGAAAGGAGAAGCTTTGATCTCTGGAGAGCTTCTTCAGCAGTCTAATGAAATACTCCATGCACAGCACAAAAAGATAAGGGGATAGAGAATCCCCTTGACGCAACCCTCTAGCTCCTTTGAAAAAGCCAAACAGGTTGCCATTCAGCTTGAGAGAGTAACTTGTGGTAGTAACACATTCCATGATCATGGAGGTGAACTCATGGGGGAACTTGAAGGCCTACAAAATCTGTTCCAGGAAGCTCCAGGAGAGAGTGTCATAGGCCTTTCTGATATCAATTTTAATCATACACTTAGGGGAGGTTCTTTTTCTATTATATTCTTTCAAAAGCTCCTGGACAAGGTGGATATTCTCTGTCATGAGCCTCCCCTTGACAAATGCCCCTTGTTCTGGACCGATCAGTTTTTCAAGACTTTCAGCAAGTCTGCTTGCTAGGAGCTCGGCAATAACTTTGTACACAGTGTTGCAGCATGCAATTGGTTTGAAATCAGAGACTGAGGTGGCCTGTGGGCTTTTGGGAATTAATACCAAGGCAGCATGATTCACATGTTTAAGCAGCTGTCTGCTATTAAAAAACTCCTGGACTGCTGCACAGAGATCCTCCCCTGTGGTCTCCCAGGTAGCTTTGAAGAATTTTGCAGAGTAACCATCTGGGCCAGGGGCTTTATGATCCCCTAAGGAGAAGAGAGCAGACTTGATTTCAGCATTCATAACAGGTCTGATTAGGGCCTGCTGTTGTTCCTCAGAAATAATAGGTCCCTGGAGGATAATACCACTGTCCAAGGGAGTGCGTTTGTTTTCAGTCCCAAGCAGGGACTTATAGAAGTCCAGGAACTCAGTTTCCATTTCCTGATCAGAGGTAGTAGGGGTACCATCCCTCTTAATAATCTGGACAATTATGTTTTTTGCTTGCCTTGCCCTCAGCATATCAAAGAAAAACCTGGTGTTCTGATCCATACCAAATAAGAACCTGTTCTTATTGATCTGGGATATAAAGCTAGTTGCAGCTTTTCTAAGGAATTTAGCCTTCTTCTTTAGGCCATTCAGAGTATCCCAATCTGCAGAGTGCTGTTCTGTCATGAACTTCTCCTGGGCTTCCTTAAGTTGAGATTCTGCAAGGTTAGCCCTAGCAATAATGTGTGAAAAATCATGCACATTCAACTTTCTTAACTCCTGTTTCAACAAGGAGAGTTTATTACAAAGGATAAATTGACTGGTACCACAATCAGAGAAGCTCCAAAAGCTATTGACCACTTCATAGAACCTTGGGTGCTCACACCACATATTAAAGAATTGGAAAGGTTTCTGTCTTGGTTGCAGAGATCCAAGGGCCATAATACAGGGAGAGTGGTCAGATAAGCTACCAGGAGCCAGGAAGTGAGCTTGCACCTTAAGACCAGAGGCAAACCCATCAGATTCATAAGAGCTCGATCCAGCTTGCATTTGACATTATGCCCAACAAAGGTGTGATAGCAGCCAGTGGATGGGATATCAGAAAGTTGGGAAACCAAGCAACAAGTTTTGAAATCTATTGTTTCATAGTCAATAACAAGTCTAATGCCACACCTGTCAGAGGCATTGAGAGGACAATTGAAGTCCCCTGCAACAATCCAGGCCCCTTTTATGATTCTGGACCTCATCAAGAGGGAATCCCATAGACTTTTTCTGTCTTTTATACTATACAAACCATACACCACAGTCAAAGTAAAGGATGTGCCAGTTTTGATGTCAACAACATCCCCAGTCAGTAATTGAGGAGAGACCTCTACCAGCTGGAATCTGATTAGATCAGGGTTCCACAGCAAGAGTATTCTACCATTTGGATGGTTCAGAAAGTTATCATGATGCTGCCACCTTCTGGAGTGGTTCTCTTTCATCAGTTGCACTTTTTTACTGTCTAACTTTGTTTCAAGCAGGCCTATAATCGAACAAGAATTTTCCTTACATATTTTTTCCAGGGTTTTTTGTTTCAGGGGAGAACCCCCTCCCCTTATATTCCAAACAAGCATTTTCATGAAACCTTTGCAGGTTTAGTGGGTCTCCTCAAGGGTCCCCTTCTGTATTGCTTTATGGCTGGGCTTTTTTCCTCCTCTTAGCAGCTTTGGATAGTACCTGCTGCCAACCACTAACTTCCACTAGACCTTGAACCCCAGGTGTTTCAGAAGTACTAGCCAGACTACCACAGTTTTGCTTGGGGGGGGGCCTTAGGATCAGAGCTAGATTCCAGGATTTGTTGTGGTCCCTTGCCTTTCCTCTGCCTCAAACCATCCAAATGGGGTTCTGGAGCCACCATCCTAGGGGAGGGCAAATCAGGGATCTCCTCTGTCACCCCAGGGCAGTGTTGTTTCACAGCAAGACCATCCTTAATGTGATCAGAAGCTCTATCAGACCTGCTGGGGGGGGGACTGAGTTAACATTGTTCTCCTTAGGATCCTTCTTGGCTGGCAGAGGTTCCTCAGGGGCCTGAGTGGGCTGGAAGCTAGAGGAAACATGGTTCACAATGTTCTCCCTTGTCTAATCCTTGTTGAGCAGGCATTTACTCTCCAGATGACCTAGAGTTCCACAACAGCCACAAACCAGGGGAAGGTCTTCATATTCTATACATTGGAGGAACTCATCCTCTTCTGTTCTGACTTTGATCTCAGAAGGTAGCTTCCCTTTGACATCAATATCAACCAGGACTCGTATTCAATTTTGGATTTTTGCTGTGTGAAGTCATCAATCAGTATTGGCTTGCCTATAAAGGAGGCAATTTCACTGATTGCTCCGCAATTCCACAACTCCATGGGGAGATTCACAAGTCTGACCCAGACAGGAACCCTAGTGATCTCTTCCTTGCCAAAGGAAAATAACCTGGGGATTTCCTTGAGTACAAAGACCTTGCCTCTAATGATATAAGGTCCCCCTTCCAAAGCTTTATTCCTGTCAAACTGGTCTTCAAACCTCAGTATCACCCATCCAGAGCTATGCCTTATGTATTTAAAGGGCAGTTTGATCACATGCTTAGCAATACCCAAGTGGTATCTGTCAGGTTTGACCCCAACAAAGCACCCCAACAAACATGCCCCCCAAGACTCATCCACAGGATGAATGTTTTTCTTGGACACACACACAGCATCTCCCTTAGGGGGAACAAATTCACATTTCTTACTAGCAATGCTAGGAAAAAGCTCAGCAAAAGATTTCTGACCAGGGGGGGCACCTGGTGATGTGCAGCTCGATCACAGTTCAGCTCAATGTCCTCACACAAGGCATCATCCAGCTGGCCAACCACATTGGCAGGAGAAGAGCCTTCCACCTCATTCACTTCAGCATCTGAATCAGAAAGGAGGCCAGGCATTGAAGACAAGGGGTCTTGACCAGCCAACTTCACTATTGGTTCATGCGAGTGCACTGCAGCCTGAGTCAAAGGGGGTTTCTCACCCCTTAAATTCAATTGCTCCTTAGCACTTGCTCTGCAAGCATCTATTTGGCAGCTCAAATCAGTCTGTTTTTGCAGTATGGGTGCAGGAACCACCTCCAAATTCGAGTCTGGGACAGTGGTCAGAGCCTCTTCCACTCGATTCTTCAGGGCATAAGCACTTTCCTTAGAAGTCAAACCAGGGGAATCATCTGAAGAGTACTTACTCGGGGAAGCTGAGCTCTAAGCTTCAGAAGATGGTTCAGTAGGGCGTGCACCCTTCGTTGGACTAGGAAGATCGCAAACAGGAGTTTTTCCTGTTACTCGACCTCGGGGATCCTCCTTTTGTTCCCCATAACTCAAGAAACATCAAGACAGAAGACAGAGTGAGCAGGAAGGAGGGAGGGAAGAAGAATAACTAAGAGTAGAGCTAAAGCTCAAAGCTCGACAGAACAATGGTGTCACTGCTTGTGCTCCATCTCCATGGAGGGGGTCAGGCACAAGGAGAGGGACAAGCCGAACTTTAATTATCCCAAAAATATTAGAAAGGGAATTGAAGCCAAAATAGAAAATCTGAAATTGCAGCATAACCAATCGATGGGTGTGGGCAATCAATCGACTGGTTATCCCAAAAATAAAAATATAATTCTTTGGTCATACCTGTCAATCAATTCAAGAAACCAGTCGATCGGTAGGTCTGAAATTTACACTTTTACCTAAGTTGCGGGCCATTTTCAAAACCAAAACCATTTTCTTTTATATCAACATAATTTTAAATATGTTTTGAAGGATTTTAGGATGTGATAAATCTTCTTGTTCTTGCTATTCATTATAAAAGAAATTCTTATTCATTATGAAAGAAAACATTTATTATGTTTGGTTCATTGTGGAAACGGGATGTTGTTAGTCTTCAGATACTTATTCAGGCTCTATTTAGCAATCATTGGACTACGATTCGCAGAGAGCCGATAGCATTTGTGGTTTGTGTATAGATGTTTGGTAATCAGCTGTTAGATGGTTGAATTCAGAAAATAACATGAGGACATTATTAATAGCTCAAGGATTTATTAAAATTATTTAACTAATAATGGAACCATCTTGTGCCATGTAAGTTTTATAAGATAGTAGCAAGATTTTTATAACAAAAAAATCTTATGATGATAGAACTTAGGATCTGCCCAGTCTTATTTGCCAAGCTACAACCTCTTTGGTTTACTTGTTCTTTGAAGGGTGCAAATGGTCGTTCATTTTAATTTTTGCAGCATGGAAATACAGATTATGGGCCTAATGTGTTTTGTACTTCTGAGGAACCTATTTTCTGAATTTTGGAATCATTGCCTGCAGTTTAAAGCAGGGTTGTTCCTAGAATCAGTTTCAATAGAGTTTATAGTCCTGGCTATTTGGAAAGAAGCTATTCGAATCTGTAACTCTTGGCTGTCATCGATTGGAGGGAAAGATGCGCCTCCATATCCCTCAGCCAAAGAGGTGACGTCTCAGGGAAGTGTAACCTTAGACTTCGGCAAGCCTTCCTTTGCTTCTGCATGGGCTAAACGTGGTTTCATTGTTGCGTGTGAACGTGCTGAGAAATTACAGATATATCTGCAAGATTCACTTGGTTAGAAATGAGTCTTTCTTTTCTGAGCACCGGTTTTATGTTCCATTCCATAACGATTTTTTGCTCCACCTTTCTTAAGACCCATCCAATTGGCTTACAGGTACGGAGATGCCAGATGCTATGGAAATTATTTATCAGAAAGCTCTTGATGCAGGGAGGAATGGAGGCGTACGTAGTCATTTGTCTCGTGTTTGGAATCTCTTCTAGCCTTTTTATCTTTGGAGATTGTTTTTGAAAATATTTGTTACTTCTTCGCAGGCTAATGAATATTTGGGGATCTGGGATAGTGCTGCAGGATTATATTCCAAAGCCATGGTATTGCTGTCATTCATTATGAACGAAGCACCATCACTTGCTCTGCATCCTCCATTTGTGTTGCCTCCGGAAAAAAAGGTGCAAATCCGAAAATGCATCGAGAAACTGCAGCCTCACTGGTCTCGCTGCAAGATGAAACCACCAACTCCTAGTGTATTCTCAGTTTCTGCCCCCAAGTAAATACAGCTATTCCGCCTCCACGTAAATACAAACTAACTGTACAGCAGTTCGTGGAAGATATGAAGTGTTCGCTGTTGACAGAATGTTATGAACTCTGACCCTCGGTAAAAGGGAAAAAAAACGCCAGTTATAATTGAATCTGGTGGTAATGCTGACTGGGAGAGTCAGATACGACAGATGCTTTTTTATCTTTTTGTTTATAACTGGCTATGGATATCAGTTGTGTATAATATTAGTTTATATTTGACAAAATTAACTGAAAAATAAAATATTAAAATTAAAAGTTAAAAGTTAAAACTCATTTATTCTAATAAGCTTTTACGCTACTATAAGCTTCTTATATTATCACCCATTTGGAAATCACTCTCACTTTATGGCCAAGTAAAAATATTATATTAATAGTTTATCCTTATTTTGATTTTCAATTAAATTGTCTCTACATTAATGGTTCTTAAGGTAATATTAAAATATATAATTCAATCAATCTATACCTCACTATAATTATTTATCTTAATATTTTTTTTAAATTATTCTTTTATGTGTAGTTTTATTTTTGAAACTAAATAATACTAATTTCAAAAATAAATAAATAATAATTCAGCATTAAAACTAATAGAGGTATTAATTTCAACATTGATTGTAATTAAAAACTAAATAAAACTGGTATATTACTTTTGTAGCTATAATTGTTATTAAGGTTATTTTTGAAAATGGATTCCCAAATTAATTTTAACAATTAAAATTATTTTCAAAAGTTATATAATTATTAAAAATATTTTCAAATTTAATATTATTATTAATTTTAGTTTAGTTTACCTTAGATCTAATTTTAAAAAGGAAAACAAACTACACTACCCTACCTGCATTCATCTTTTCTCCTTTTCTTTTATGTTGTTGGGCCACATTTTTGTTTGGACATGCAATTCTCTAATTTTTATTATTTGATTTTCTCAAACATTTTTTCTTTATCTTTTTTTAGATTTTTTTATGCTAAAAAACCATTTAGGAGGTGTTATATAAACATTTATAAACTTTAATTTAAAAGGTTTTTTGTTTAATTATTTTTTTAACCAGCTGAAATGTGTTACTAAATACACTCTTAGCTTATTCTTTAGTATTGATGAGCTTACACATTAATCTTGATAAAAGGTGCCTTATAATGATAAAAACTCATCGCTTTGATTTGTATTAAGAATGTAATTAATAAGCTACTATTAGTGTTAATTGATTTAAATTTTTTTTGTGGTGTCATGATAATTCAGTACGTCAATGATATGTCTGATAAGTATCATAATGAATTATGTCCCCTACCGATAAATGGTTTAGATTGGTCATTAACTATTTTCTATTAGACAACGTTAAAAACATTACACACCATCATGTCCATAATGAAAAACCTCAATGCTAAAACAATACAAAAATACTTATGAGTGGAGTGGTTGGGCTTGTGACTCTATAGTATCACCATAAAATATATTCTTGTTTTACAATATGAGTCATCATAGATTTTAAAAACAAACTTTGGTTATTAATATTTTTTTAATATATATTGATAAAAATTATAAAAAGTAATATCATGAAAGTATTTCTTAACACAAATATAATAATTATATTTGTATATCATAGTTTATTATACTATGAGAAATTAATAATCAAAGTTTGTCCAAAAAATACATAAGGATTTATATTATGTAATTAATGGAGTAATAAACAATATATATTTTTTTTATCAATAATATGGGTACCATTAAAAAGAGTACATTATCCTTATAGCTTGCCAATTTTATTATTATTATATATCTACCTTCTTTTTTTTTTACCAAAACATCATTTATTGATTATTCATATGATTTCATGACTTATTTTTAATAAAATTATTGTTGGCCTAATATGTCACTAGCCCTTGTTTTGATGATAGCAAACGTAATTAAGGGCTTAACGAGGTTGTTAAGTGTGCATGATAAAAAAAAAAACTTTATATGAATTAGACACATTCTATCAAATCACTGGAATGCTTCATTTTAAAAGGACCCAAGTTTCAAGCACCATTAAATGATTTTAAATATAAGACCTCGAGACTTCAAGTTTATAGTATATATTATTAGATGTTTTAAGCTGTAATGTATGGATGCTTGATATTTGAGCACTTAGAAATTTTCATAACATATGCTTGTAAACCTTCCAAATTTACCTACCTAAAAAGGGTTTTAAATTGATTTAATTTGGAAAATAATTTGCTTTAGTGTTGGAGTAAGTATGGGTGTTTTGTCAAAACTAATCAATTAGTTGTAGAATAAATATGTCAATTAGTTCCTGGGGATCCTTAAGGTTTATTGGACAATGATGACTCGAGAACTATTGAAATGTCCAAAAAATTCCAATTTTAAGAATTATAGCTAATTAAGGATTTATTATGAAAATTAATTAAATAAATTATTTTATTAAAATAAAATAAAATAAATTAGGGAAAATAAAGAGGAAAATAATAAATATTTTAATTAGAGAAGATTAGGGTATTTTACTAATTAAAATGGAATTTAGGAAAAGCCTTTTAAAAACCCTAAATTAGCCTAAAAAAGAGATTTAATATTATTTTATTTAAATATTATTATTTTTAGATATCTCAATTTACCAAAATAATTCGAATATCCCAACCCACCGATCTTTCTTTTTTTTTTCCTTTTTCCTTTTTCCTTTTCTTTCTTCCTTTTCTTTCCTTTTTCTTTCTTTTTCCTTCTTCTTTTCTTTTTCTTAAATTTCCCCCGACCTAGGTCTAACTTCCCACAACCCAAACCTTCTTTTTCTTTCCTCTCCTTCAACACAGCCCACTACGCTGCATTTTGCCTTGTTTTTTTAGCCCCGTCACCGGCCGATTTTCTTTTCTTTTCTTTATTTTCTTTTTCTTCCCCAGATCACCCGATCTAGGCCTTTCCTTCCTTCTTCCTTCTTCCTTCCCCGTCGATCTGCAACACCTACCTGCTCCCTAGTTTTTTGCCACATATCACGCCCTATTAACCGGTCATTTCTTCTCCTCTCTCCTCCCCCTGACTCGCTGGCCACTTTAACCCAACCCACCTCCCTTCCTTCTCGCGCACAACCCCTCCTTTCCTACATAAACACCCTGCCACAATTTGAATTTCGCCGACCAAATGTCGTCGCTGGTGAACCCTAACCGACCTACCCTGATTCTCCCATTCTCCCCTCTGACCATAGCCCTCCTTTAGCTCTAGAAATACCCCTATTACCAACTTTGATCGAGTCTTTTCCCGCAACCTAGCAAAATCACTTCTGTGCACCGCCGTCACTTCAGACGTCTTTTTCGTCTCCGTCGACCAACACCGCCGCCCACTCTTCCCACCTAAGTACTCCCTGCACCGCCCTCTAACTAACTACACAACCTGTCTCCTTCAATTTGCCCACTACAAGCCACCCCAGTTGTGCAAAGTAGCCTCCTCGACCAGTCCTTTCTTCCACATCCACAACCATTAGCCACCACTTATGTCGTAACCACCACCCCCTACACCTCCCAACCTGTTCTACAGACCACTCTCTACCTTCCCCTGCCTTTCTTTTCCTCTTCCTCCCTCTCTTTCTCCCTTTCTTCCTTTCCTTCCCTTTCGGTCACGATAGCCGCCACCTTTGGTTGTGCTGCCACCTTCATTCCACTCCTCTCCACCAAGGCAACCATAAACACCACAAATCCTACTCTCGTTCTTTCTCTCCTTTTCCCAATATTCAACTTTTCCTCTTTTCTTCTCTTTTTTCAACCACTGTTGATGCCGCCTGTCACCACCAACCCAAGGTGGAACCCTAAACCCTCTCAACCCTTTTACCCTATTTATACAAGCTTTATTTTATTTTATTTTATTTTCATTATTTTTAGTATATTATTATTATTATTATTATTAATTCAAAGTAGGGTTGAAACCCTACTTTACTTTATTTTCGATTTTTACCATTATTAGTATTATTATCATTATTATTACTATTATTTTGCAATTACTATTATTGTATTATTATTATTATTATTATTATTATTATTATTATTATTATTATTATTATTATTATTATTATTATTTTAGTGAAGGGTCAAAGCCCTTTTTCCACTATTTATTTCTGACCATACTATTATTATTATTAGTATTATTATTTTTGTTGTTGTTGTTATTATTATTATTATTATTATCATTATTATTTTTTTAGTATCATTATTATTATTAGGGTAAAATCTTCAAATCTTATATTATCATCTTTTACAATATGACTATTATTTCTTATATCCTTAGCAAAATTAGTAATTAGTTAATGTTATTATTATTATTATTATTATTATTATTATTATTATTATTATTATTATTATTATTTATTTAAAACCCTAATATTAGCATAAATAAGGAATTAATAGTATTTTTAGTAGGAGGGAACATAATCTTTAGTTTTTCCTCTTATAGGTGAGACCAGTCAAAGCCCTAAGGAGGCGTAGAAGCGTGCTCCAAGACCGGTGTCGTTTTAGGTAAGGGTGTAACTAAGGCCTTATTTGTGCTATGTGCATTATATGCCTTAGATTCCTTGTATGATGTCGTGTTGTGTATTATGTACTATTTGTTGGATATTTTATGTATGGAGCATCTTGGAGTTAAGGTATACTAATATGCCTTCTCATTATATATGTTGATATGTATATGTGGTGAAATATTTTGGAATGTGATGTAATGTGTTGTGACCTTTTAAGACATACATGTGATGATGTTTAATGTGGTATTGTGTGGGGGAAAGGATGAAAAAGGAGAATGGGGAAAGAAGTTGACCAAGGAGAGTAAGTTGACCAAAGGGAAATAAGTTGACCCAAGGATGTGAGTTGACCTAAATATTTTAATGATCAATAAATGGAAGAATAATTATAACACCCCCAAAATTCACTTCTGAAAAAAAAGTAAAGAATAAAAGAATAAAACAAAAGCTAAAATAGAATTTGGGGAATGTTACCGCCACATCTAACGCAAGATAAATGTCAACCATCTATCTCATGCTAGATGCAAGGCTAAAACCTGTTAAACAAAATTTCAAACATCTATGTCGTGAGGATAAACTCTCACAAGGAGATATCCATAGGCAGATGGCAAGCGAATAAATTTACTAAATAAAATCATCACTGAATGAATCAGCGGAACCTGTAAAATAAATCTGAATTTTAAAAGCTTATCAGAGTATGAAGAAGTCAAACAAAATTTCAAACATCTATGCCATGAGGATAAACTCCCAAAAGGAGATATTCACAAGCAAATGACAAGTGAATAAATTCACTAAATAAAATCATCGCTGAATGAATCAATGGAACCTGTGAAATAAATCCGAATTTTAAAAGCTTATCAGAGTATGAGGAATTAAAAGTCAATTACAACACCCCTCAAATTTTAAATACAACACTTGAAACTTCCAAAAATAAATACAATCAAACAAGACACTTTTAGATGGATCAAATTCCGGATTTCCTACTCTCTCAAGCCAAGCCTTCCACCCAAATACAATATCCGATCTCAAACTTGTACAAGAGGTCTGCTCCCCACCATCAGTGGATCATCACATGACCCATTCAACTAAGGTAGCATCAGTACTAGTTCAGTACTGAGTAAATCAAGACTACTCAACTCATGGAAGGAAACATGAAACACATAAGATATGAAAGAATCTAGCTTACAATTCTCATGCTCAATTATACATATGATAGATGCACCATTCCACTCATACGATAATTCAGGCTCAATTATACACGTATTACATACAATAAAACATAGGATCACGGATTCATACTTCTGAGTCAATTATTAGACATGACAACACATAAGATATAAGCGTACAAGAAATCACGATCGCATGCTAAGTAACACCAATCCAACAATCCAATAATAATCATTATTACATCCAATTTTATTTATTTACGATGAGTTTAGGGACCCCACTATTCTTAAACCGGTGGAATGGTCTAAAGCACCTCTCGGGGACAACACACCCGATCCACTATTATCGTATGATAGAACGAACCCTACACCTCTTAGGGCAAAAAGCCCCTGAGCCACTATTCTTAACCAGTGGAACGGTTTGAATCACCTCTCAGGGACAACACACCTGAGCCATTATTATCGTCTGGTGGAACGGACCCTACACCTGGTCCTTACTCACGTAATCTTCCACTTTAAATAATTAGTGTCTTATTCATTACTTAACTCATATCATATTCTTATTCATGTGGGTATAGGGCCCCACTATTCTTAATCTGATGGAACGGACTGAAGCACCTCTTAGAGACAGGACACTTGAGCCACTATTATTGTCTGGTGGAACAGACTCTACACTTCTCAGGGTAAAACGCTCCTGAGCCACTATTCTTAACCAATGTAACGGCTTGAATTACCTCTCAAGGATAGGACACCTGAACCACTATTATCGTCCGGTGGAACGGACCCTACACCTTGGCCCAACTCACGTGATCTTCCACTTTGAATTATTAGTATCTTATTCAAGGATTTTAACCGACCATAAATTAGGCCCACATGAATAATTCCATGACATAAAGATACAACATAGGATATCATATAATTTCAATCCATACTCAACCCTTCACATACTCAAATGCATACCATATTCAAGTGTCATATTAACACACATTTGTATTGAGGCTATAAATTTGTACATATATGCAATTACCACACATAACACAACATAAACTTGACATGATTAAATAATCGATAGGGATATTTATCACCTTCCACTTCAAGCAGACATACATCCAAATTTAGCCATAAGTAAAGGTAAGTAATGACTTACCTAAATCCAAAGCTAGCTAAGCAAATTGAAAAATGGGAGAGCTATTGAAAGCTCGACAATAAACGAGAAAGTTTTCGTAGATCACCGATAGAAATTGAAACTAGGTTAGAAACTATCTTATCAATTAATAATTTACATATTCTAATTAAATAAACGCAAACGGACACAAACGATCTTTCTTGGAAAACGTGTCCAAAACTTAGGACTGAAGAGCATAGCGCTATTAAGATTTAAGAATAAATATAAATCAAATCAGATTAACACACATATCACTTGCAACATTTCAAATTAATTTGGAAAGCCCGAGAAAGAATAATCGATTATAAGTTAATTGATCGAAAATGACTTATTCATTAGGTTTTACAACTAAATAGGTAAATCAACCATTTGCATAGAACCAAATCCAAACCGATTAGATTAAAACATAATTCAAATGATTTAAAACCCAAAGACAGAAATTGATTAGATAAAAGACACATAGCACAATCAATTTTGTAAAACCATATCCGGCAAATCAGGGTTTTTAATGCTCGAGCTACAAAGCGACTAATTAACTTTTATTATCTCAAATTGATAGCTTAAGATTACGATTAAACTGATTTTAAAAAAATCTAGATAATCAATTTCAACAAAACAATCTTCCGATTAGCCAATTTAAGACGATCCATTTTCAAAATTAGGGTTTTAAAGCCCATGACACAAACTCAAGTAATTCAAATCAATTAATTTCAATTAAAGGTATTAGAATGCAATTAGGATCATTTCAATTATTTCTATAAATTTAATTTTAGAAAAGCAATTATACATATAATCAATTTCATAATTTCACTTGAAATCTAGGGTTTTAGGCCCGAAAATACAATTTGATTGAATTATATGAATTTATTTAAATTAAATGTTTAGAAATGCAATTAGGCATATTTTATAACATATCGTATAATCAATTGTCTAAAACTAATAAAAGAAATACCTAATTAAGCATAATTAGGGTTTTTGAGCCCGGAATATAAATCCGATCAATTCTTGCTAAAATATATAATTGATGGTTCAGAATGTAATTAAATATATTCTAATATAAATTATATAGTCGATTGAATAAAACAGCCCGATTACATAATCCAATTTAGTCCCGCAAGAGTTTTGACCTAAAAATTCAATTCCGATCAATTACGTACAATTTTCCCAAATCAACAATTCTGATATGAAATTAAATATATTTCAAACGATATTATAAAATCAATTGAGTGAAACAACTCAATTATGCAACCCAATTTCATTATACATGAATTTTGACCTAGGAATCAAATTCCGATTAATTCCATATAAATTTCTCAAATTGACGGTTCCGACATGAAATTAGATACATTTTAAAACGTATTATATAATCAATTTATCCAAAATCGCCAAATCGGGCGAATCCGAAAAATTCGGGCATAACTCGACCAAAAATCCGATTTTCACAAATCATTCAAATACACTACAATCAACCACTCTAAATCAATCATACAACACACACACACACACATATATATATAATCAAATAATCAATTTAGCTTTTCATAAGTTATTCATACTCAATTAATCAAATCAATGTTAGGGTTTTTAGAAATTTATACCAAATAAAAATTAGCAAATTGGGATAGGTGGAGGGCGGAAAAGCTTTTTCGGAGGTCGAGGATAGCTCGCTGGTAGCCAGCGAGGCTTGTCGTGGCTAGATGACTGCATGACCAGTGCAGCTCGTCGCTGCTGCGGTCTGCTACTGCTACTACTGTGGCTACTCACAGCTACTGCTTCTTGTAGTGGCTGGCAGAGGCAGTCGGAGTTGTGGCCGTCGGCAGCTAGAGGTCGACTAGCATGGAGGAGCTGGGAGAAGGAGGGAGGCTGGGGCTGTGTGCAGAGAATAACACGCATGGGAAAGAGAGAGAGTAGAGAAGAGAAAGAGAAGAAGAGAAAAAGGAAAAGGAAGAAGGGAAGTCGGGGCTGTAATCCCCCAAAATTTTATAAAACCTATAATTTAATAAATAGCTTTTATTTGAAGTAAATTAGCTTTTAAAGTTATTCAGTTTAATTATTTTATGGATTTTTGAGTATATAAATTTGGATGGGAGTATTTAATAAATTAAAAATAAATATTTTGTTATTTCATCATACTATTTTTATTTAAATAAATTTTCAAACCAATATTTTACTAAAATTATCCTTTTTAAGCCCATATATTTAATTATATTAAATTAAATTATTAAATAAATTTATTATCAAAAATATTACATCCTATTATTCTATAAATTCAATTATTTTAAATTTTCCCCGTTCCCATTTTCCTTTTCTTTTTTCTTCTTTTCTTTCTCCTTTTTTCTCCTTTTCTTTCTTTCTTTCTTTCTTTTTCCTTTTTCCTAGCTTTGGGCCGCTAGGCCAGGCCATCTCTCCCCTGCGCTTGGGCCTCTGGCCCACTCCTTCCCCTCCTCTCCTTCTCTAGCGCACAACCCAAACCCTCTCCCTTCCTTTTTTCAAGCCGGCCCGGCCCGTTCGCCCTCCTTCCTACGCCAGCCTACACTCCCTCTCCCTCCTTTCTTTCTTTCTTTCTTTCTTCTTCTTCTTCTCCACCTACCTCGACACAGTAGCCCCGATCGGTCCCCATCACTATGACTGCCACCGCCTGCAGCCTCCCGCTGCCACCTCCTACAACCACTGCCACCACCTGCCTTCTTCTCTCTCTCTCTCTCTCTCTCTCTCCCCGCCCCATTGTTTTTCATCATTTTGGAAATCGGGCAGCCATGCACCCCATCTCACATGGACACCCTTTCCTCTCCTTCGTTACCCTCTCCCTGCCACCCTATGACCTCCCTGCCACCCTAAACGCTGCCACCCGATCAACCACCGATCCCCCTAGCCTCCCTCTTCTTTTTCTTCTCCTCTTCACCCTTTTTCCTGCCCCATTAATTTCGAACCTTCCCTTCGATCTCCTCTTTCCCTTATTTTCTTCCTCTCCATCTTTTCCCCCTTTTTTTGCATGCCGCCGCCTTCCGCTGCTCCAACCGCCGCACCAAGCCCCTATACCACCTTCTACACCCTTCTACTACCGCCCTACACTGGCCCAACACCATCGAAGCCAGCCCACAACTCCCTCTTCCTCCCCTCTTCTTTTTCTTCCTATTTTTCTCCCTTCTCAATAGGCCCCCACAACCCCTCCTTCCGCTGCCTTCCGGCCGCCTCTACCGCACCCAACCCACCATTCAACTCCTTGCAACCTCCTCTATGATCCCCATACATTATTTGGCCGAAACAGTCCCCGAACCCCCTTCATTTTTCCCTTCTCTTTTCTTTCCTTCTCAGGCCCTCCACCTCGACCCACCTCAGTAGCCACCTTCGTGGCCTCGCTGTTGCTGCCGCTACCACCTTGGCCACCTTGAACCCATCCCCGACAACCACCTACGCCCCCTCTTGACTCCTGCACCATTCCCTTGCCCTAAATCCTCCCCCACTTGACATCTTTTCTAGCCTAAAGACCCCAACCCAAAAACACCCCTTCCACCCTCTTTTTCATGCAACCTTCCACCCTTCCACCCTTATTTTTACATGTAGCTCATGCTGCATATGCAGCATGAGTTTTTGCATTTATTGGCCATTTTTATTAAAAATTTTAAGGTATGATAATATTTAAATTAATTATTTCCTTAAGTAAAATTTATAAAGTCTTATGTTTTGATTTTCTTATTTTTAATATAATAAATATTGATATTATTTTTAGGTATTGGTTTTGCTAATCAAAGCTTGAATCTTTAACTGGAATACCGGTAAGATTCAATTTTGCGGGAATTAAGGTAATTGTTAAACCCCACTTAAACGCATGGATAAACGTATGTTAGCACATTAGAATTTTTAATATGTTATTATGCTTGATATTTGTGGTTTAATATAGTATATATTTGCTTGTATTGATTGATAAAAAAAAAGTATGTTATTTTATATGCCATGTGTGGAAATGTTGCTTATGGGAAGAGTTTGATAATTAATGAAAGTGTTAAGTGTTTATCCATGTTATTTTATGTTATTGTGACCATTTATGCTTAAATAATATTATTGTGAGCCCTAGGGGCATTTTAGTAATAGTCCTTATGCTAGAATGTGGCCTAATATGTGTGGGTGCTAATAAGTATTATATTAAAATATAATGGTTGGTGGAGTTGGATATTGTTAATGGAGTATTAATATTATTAGTCCATGTGGTAATGTTGATTTAATAAAAGTGGTGCAATAAAGGGGGTAAAGTGTTAATTTTGAAGGCAAAAGGGCAATATGGTAATTTTATGATTAAATGGCAAAATGGTAATTTTATAAGTAAAGGGGTATAATGGTAATTTTGGGAGTAAAGTGTAAAGTGGTAATTTTGGGAGAAAAAAAGATAATATAGTAATTTTATAAGAAAATGGCAAAATGTTAATTTTATAAGTAAAAGGGTATTATGGTAATTTTGGGAGTAAAGGGTAATATGGTAATTTTGGAAAAGAAAGGCATAATGGTAATTTTGTAAGAAAAGATAAAAATGGTAAGTTTGGAGGTAAAAGGGTAAAATAGTAATTTGTAAAGTAAAAAGGGGTGTTATGGTAATTTTATAAGAAAAAAAAGGGTAATATGGTAATTTTATAAGCAAATGGCAAAATGTAAATTTTATAAGTAAAGGGGTATTATGGTAGTTTGGGGAGTAAAGGGTAATATGGTAATTTTTGAAAAGAAGGGCATAATGATAATTTTGTAAGAAAAGATAAAAATGGTAAATTTGGAGGTAAAAGGGTAAAATAGTAAATTGTAAAGCAAAGGGGGTATTGTGGTAATTTTATAAGTAAAAGGGTATTGTGGTAATTTTGTAAATAAAAGAATATTATGGTAATTTGGAAGTAAGGGGTAGATGGATAATGTTATAAATTAAAAGGATATTTATGACAGACTTGGGAGTAAGGGGTAACTTAGTAATAATGATAACGACGCATGATAAATTGATAATTAAATTATGATTAAAAAGGGGCAATTGAATAATTATGATAATAGAGAAGGGTAATTTGGTAAATTAACTAATAAAAGGGCATTATGATAATTTTAATAATGGAGAAGGGTGATATAGTAATTATAAAAATGGAGAAGGGTAAATTAATAATTATAAATATGGAGAAGGGTAAATTGGTAATTATAATTATAAAGAAGGGTAAATTAATAATTGTAATTATGAAGAATGGAAATTTGGGATTTATAATAATTGAAAAGGATAAAATGGCAATTATAATAACTGAGAGGGGTAAAATGGTAATTATGATAATGAAGAAGGGCAATTTGGTAATTTATCCAACTAAAGGGGCATTTTGGTAATTTAACCGACTAAAGGATAAATTGGTAATTATTTAACCAACTAAAGGGGCAAATTGGTAATCATGATAATGAAGAAGGGTAATTTGGTAATTTATCCAACTCCAAGGCAATTTAGTAATTATAACAAAGGAGAAGGGCAATATAGTAATCTAACCAACCGAATGGGAAATATGATAAGTGTAGCAATTATGAGGGGTGAATGTTGATCTAAAAAGCGTAGGAGATAACTTGGTAACCTAAACGGAATAAGGGGTAATTTGGTAATTATGCAACATGAAGGGTAATATGGTAATTTGTTAAGTAAGGAATGAATGACTTAGCAATGATATAAGTGAAGGGTAAATGAGTAATTTGCACCCAACATGTCGTTGTGATTGTGGAATTTCATAATATGACTCAAATAATTTTGATTAGCAAGGTAAGAGTATATGATAATTAGCAAGTATCACGGGAACGAATCCTAATTCAGATTTAGAATGAGATTATGATGGCCTTAATGATTTATCCGTATTATCTTGGATAACCGCCTGAATAAGAAATGACTAATGATATCAGAACGATTGAAAGTGAGTAAGTATCTGATTATTGTGCTTTTCGTGATCACTTTAATTAAGACACTAATACTTAAAGTGAAAGACCTCGAGATCGGGAATGGTGGCTCTTTAGGGGTTGCTACCCTAAGGCTCCGTTTGGATTGGGGTGGAAGAAGGTTAATGGAGTTGAATGAATTGATTCACCCCATTTGGATATCAGGTTAATAATTTAACCTAGGTGAATCGAGGTTAATGTTTCACCTTGATTAACCTCGTTTTTATTAACCTCCGATTTCGGGGGTAACGGAGGTGAAGGTGAAAGAATAAGTAAATTTTTGACTTGATAGGACTAAAATACCCCTCAATGTGACTTATTTATTTAATATAAGGGTATGAATATCATTTGTTTTTATTATTTTAGTCTTCATTCACCTCAATTTAAACGAAAATTTTAAAACATTCACCTTGATTCACTCAAGTTAGGTTAATATCATCCAAACAACATTTTAAAATATTCACCCCGATTCACCTCCATTTTCTTCACTTAAGTTAATTTTTAATGTTTACCCCTACCTCGATTCACCCTAATCCAAACGGATCCTAAAGACGTGGTTTAGCCCACGATTATTCTGGTATTTGCTGGTGTGCCTTTGTGCCCCCTCCACGCCCTATATTTTACTCTATCTAGCTCTACGAACCTATTTAGAGGGTATGCATACTTATGGATTAGGTATCCTTGTCGGTAGGGTACTGAGTAGCTTTATGCACCAGTACGACCAGGGTACCTTTGCATCCCTAGGTTCATGGTTGAAGGGTACTGAGTGGCTTTTATGCACAAGTACGACTGGTGTACCTTTGTGTCTCGGGTTCTTCATCTCCCGTTTAAGGTAAATAAATGGAATTGTTGTGCTGATTAAAGAAAGGAAAAATACTAATCATGAAAGTGAAAGATTAATGAGCCGGGTCCAGTTGAATTATGATATTGAGTACCAATCCACCTGTTATAATAGTGGCCTAGGAGTGTGTTGCCTTGGTAAGTGATTATGAGTACCGATCCACCGGCTATAATAGTGGCCCAGGAGCGTGTTGCACTGGCAAGTGATTATGAGTACCGATCCACTGGATATAATAGTAGCCCAGGAGCGTGTGATTATGAGTACCGATCCACCTGATATAATAGTGGCCTAGGAGCGTGTTGCCCTGATATATATATTCTGATCCACTGGCAATAATAGTGGGGGTCCCGAGCTCAATAAAACAAGTCATGGATGTGAATAAGTTATGAAAAAATACTAATCACTTATAGTAGAACACCATGTGAGTCGGGGCCAGACCGGTCCGCCGGCGAATAATAGTGGCCAGGAGCATTTTACCCTGGAGACCGATCCACGGGCATATAATAGTGGTTAGGTGCGTTCTACCGTATAAGTGACCGATCCGCCGGCTATAATATTGGGGTTCTCGCACTCACATGGATATAAAATCCGATAGATGATTGAATAATGGCTTAAGGCCCGAATGTATTGATTTTGCACTATGACATGGCTTAAGGCCCGAAAGTATCGATTGTTCATTACGACCTATTGATATCTGATGTGAATGTTATATATACACATCTTGTTATATATGTATGTAGCTTTGTATCATGTGTTACATTGCGGGTCTACTGTTAAGTGTGTTTTAAAGGGTTACTCAGTACCGCAGTACTGAAGGGTTCCATTCGTGGGGCTCCTGCCTATTCAATGGGCAGTGTCCCTTGCAGATCTCTTTTAGGTGCTACTCAAGTGGGAAATATAAAAAAGCGTAACGATTATCTGGATTCTTAGGGTTCTCCCTTTGCCTTTACTTTCTGGTTTAACTGTATTCCTTGATCTTGTAACCACCATTGGTGGAATCTATTCTTATAAAATGTTACTTGCGCTACTCTAATTTAAATATGATTTGAATTTCTAGCAATTGATATTTTATTCATTAGCCTTAGCACTTGGTATTGTAACGGTATGAGTAAACCGGTCTGGTACTAAGTGTGGCGGTAATATCCCCGAAGTTCACCATTTTATATTTTGCTTCCACTATTTCTTTTAATAAAATGAAATTTTTCAGTAGTGAATTTTGGGGGTGTTATAAGGGCACCGGGGTTGGTTTTTTTTTTACAAATACAATTATAAAATAAAATACTAAATATCTAAAATTTTTATTGGAAGATTTTATCTATAATTTATTCAACGAAAATCATTTCGTAAGAATCCGAAAGCTTGAGATCGATAAAAAAGATATATAAAGAATTTCGGAAATATTTTCGGAAGAATTTACCAACGAATGCAAATATCTATATTAATTACCAAAATACATTATAAGACGTCTGAATAATATTGAAAAACATATAATAAAAATATTTAAGTTAAATTCTAATAAACCAAGACTAATTTAAATAATTTTCGAAACCGATTTTTTTGCAAATCAAAAAGGGTAAAACAGAAGAAGAAAATTAATTTTGGAAAGAAATTCATAAATAAGCTCCAAAAATCTTTTTAATTTAAAATTTCCAAAAAATATTAACAATTTCTGAAAATGAATAAATTTAAAGTCAGAAATATTTTCTACGAATAAAATCATTAAAATAACTTTGACTATTTAAATAGAAATTCTATAATTTAAATAATATATATATCGTTAACAAAATATAACTCCAAAGCAAAGTCGTAATCACACGACAAAGTTATAATAAAAAATGAATCCAAAATATAAAAAATCAAAATACGAGAAAGAACAAGAATATATATTTTTAACCAAAAATCGAAATCATATGAATATAATAAAATTATAGTCGTGAACAAATTTATCTAGAATAGTCCGCAATGACAACGATTAATTAAATTGAAATATGAAGTCAAAATCGTCAATAAATCCATAAAACGAATCAAAATTAAAATAATTAAATGTTTACATCAAATTACGCTAATAAAATCATTAAGCTTAATAAAATTAGATTTTAAAAATACAGGGCATTACAATAATAGGGGTGAAAGTAAAATGAAAGAATGGAAAATTTTAATCTATGATTTTGTATGGAAGAATCTAGGGTTTCGTATGGGAGAATCTATGGTTTTGCATGGGAGAATCTAACCTAAGGTGTTGCATGGGAGAATCTAATCTAGGGTTTTGCATGGAAGGATTTAGGGTTTTGCATGGAGGAATCTAGGGATTTGCATAGAGGAATTTAGGGTTTTGTATGGATGGATCTAGGGTTTACATAGGTGAATCTAGGGTTTTACGTGGGAGTTTTTGGGTTTACGTAAAAAGTTCGAAGGGTTGCATGGGATGTATAAAGTCTACATGGGGGTGAATTTTATGTATGGAAAGTTGATTTGAGGTGTGAAGAAGGTAATGGAAGTATTATTTGGGTGTTTGGATGCTTTGAATGAAAAATAGTATGTGGGATAGTATAAGGGTACATAGGAGATCACGCTAGGGTTTGAAGTAGACATCTAGGGTTTGGCATGGCTACTTAGGGTTTTGGTCACACGTGTACTTGGTGATTAAGGTGTGATGATGAGCATGGAATCTATGGGTTGTGTTGTGTGGAGTGTTAAAATGATTTGGGTTATGTGAGGTGGAGTAGGATGGTCCACTTAGGCCTAAATTAGGGTTTCAGATTAAAACCCTAGAGTGAGATGATGAGTGAACTTGGAGGTGTAAGGTAGTGAGCCTTGACCCACACTACAAGAAAATAGATCTTTGGCAACGAGTTTTAGCAACGATAAAAAATTTTCGTTGCCAAAAAATATTTTTGGCAACAACTGCTACCTATTGTGGAAAAAACTTGTTGCCATAAATGCCGCTTTTTTTTTGCAACAATAATATCTCGTTGCTATAAAATATATTTTTATTGACACAAAAATTTATCATGGCTAAAATGTAAATAATTTTTGCAATGAAACTTTTGTTGTAAAAAATACTATTTTGAACAACTTGTCAAGTCGTGACTAAAAAATTTACAAAACTAGAGGAAGAAAAAGTATACCAGCAATCAATTTTATATATCATATTTATAGTCACGATAGAGTGTCGTTGGTAAAGAGTACTATTTTTTCGCTACGATAATCTTGTTGCAATAACATATTTTTTACAACAGATTTTAGTTGTGGCTAAAATATTTTATAGTTATTTTTTTATAGCTATTTTTTATTTTATGGTTATTTTATTATTTTATTTCTCATAACTTAAAAATTATTAAACTAAAAATCCCTTTTAAAAATATATTATGCTATTTTTTATGTCATGAAAATTAATCTAAGAGAAAATGAAAAAAATTATTTTGAAGAATCATAAAATATATTACACTATTTTTCTCATTTCATGAAAATTAATAAAAGAGAGAAATAATTTTTTTAAAAGATTATAATAAAAATTTTTCCAACGTGTGAAAACTCTCTTCTTTAATAAAATATATTATTAAATGTGGCAAGTAACTTTAAAAACAATTATTTTTAATTGTGGCCGAAAATAATTTCACAGTCAAACTAATTTTAGCAATGGATCTCAATAATTGTGGCCTAAAACATTTTCATAAATTTCAAATTAACTTTAGTAACGAATCTTATTTATTGTGGTTTTACAAATTTCAAACTAGCTTTAGCAACGGATTTTATTTATTGTGGCCAGAAATGTTTTTATAAATTTCAAACTAACTTTAGCAATGGATATAATCGTTACGAAAAATCTAATTTTGGGCAAAAAAATTTAGCGCTTCCTTTTCGCACTAATGAATGACCTTAAAGAAAAAAATTTATAAATTTTAAACTAACTTTAGCAACGGATATAATCGTTACGGAAAATCTAATTTTGGGCCAAAAAATTTAGCGCTTCCTTTCCGCGCTAGCAAATGACCTAAAAAAAAACTTTCTAAACCTAAAACCATCAATCGACACCCTCATTCTCACGACACAACCCACATTTCCTGCTTTCATGACCCTTTGCCATCAACGATTCCTTCCATCACAGCTCCTTCCTTTGCAACAGCTTCTTCCATCGCGCCCACCATCACTAGGGATGGCAATGGGTCGGGTCTGGACCGGGTCCAGCCATACCCAGACCCGGACCCGTTTACATTACCTAGATCCAGACCCGACCCAGACCCGTCGGGTCTTAAAAGTTCAGACCCAGATCCAGATCCATCGGGTCTAGCTGGTAAACGGGTCCTAAACGGGTCCTAAATGGGTCCGGTTATTTTTTAAAAAAATAATTAATAATTTATGCTAATACAAATACATTTATGTTTTATATAACTTAATATGTATTTTTTTGTTAAAAAAATCATCCAAGTGAAAAATAAACATATTAAAATAGTTACATTAACTTTTTAAATGGTGTTTTAATGGTTTTAGTAGGGATGTAAATGGGGCGGGTATACCCATATCCGTATCCGATAAGAAAATTCGTACCCGTACCTGAATCCATATCCGCTAACATATCCATATCCATATCCGTTGGATATCTGTTACTCGACAGATTATTCGTTTACCCGTTAATGGATATTATCCGATGGATAAATCCATCACCCGACAAATAAACCCATTTAAAGTTAAGCTAAATGATAATTCTAACGTTAATTTATACTATATTTATTTTAAAATTAAGGGTAAAAAGGTAATTATATATCGGGTAAACAGGTACGAATATGGATATGGGTATGGTTACGGATACGGATATAGATATCCCATACCCGTATCCGTACTCGAACCCGACAAGTATTTTTTTTCCATCATCCATATCCGTATCCATATTCGTTTATCCATATCCGTTGGACAAAATCCGTCGGGTTTCAGGTAAAATTCGCCCCTTTTATATTCCTAACTTTTAGAATACAATGTTATACATATTGTTTATAAAGTAAGTATACAAAAAAAATGAATAAAGAGCTTATATAAGATTAAGAATAATAAAAATCATAATATTAGTATGTATTTATATATGTATACACACACACATATGTATATTAAACGGGTCTGGCGAGTCGGGTCTGGGTCTAGAACTGGACCCAGACCCAGACCCTTTAAGGTATATGTGGACCCAGACCCGATCCAGACCCGTCGGGTCCAAAAATCATGGACCCAGACCCGCTAAAAATAAGGCGGGTCTAGCGGGTCTGGGTCGGATCCGAGACCCATTGCCATCCCTAACCATCACCATAATCAACGCGTCTGGTGGTGCTTCCGACAGCTAGTGGTGGTTTTCGTTGACTAGTGACAAACAACTTTTCCATCGAGCACCGAGCTCAACCAGCACACATAAATTTGGTTTCATCTCCTGCAAAATTGGGGAGAATCAACCAGTGTAGTTATCTTCGAAGGTATCAATCCCTCATATTTCAATTTTTTGGTCTAATTTCATGTCTAATTGATATAGTAGCTGACCAGCATTTTAGTCTAATTACTGTCCACTGAGTTCTATTTTGTTAGTGTGATTGTGTTCATTCTTATTTCTCTTTCGAAATTATATAGTCAATTAAATGTCGGTAATGAATCATTTGATGAGGTATCATGATCTTATAATTTGAAAATTGCTCAGTTCATTGTACTTCGGTTGAAATCGAGTCTAGGCCATCGATTCAGTTTTAGATAGCCTCGTGTATTAGGGGCTTTCGGTTAGGTTTAACTAGTTGAATAATTTGATTGTTAGGTTCCTACACTTCTAATCAAGGATTTGTCTAGTGATTGTAGTAATTTCATGCCGATATTTGATTCAATTCTAAAGCCGCTTGAATTATCATTTCTCTAATACTTTCAGTTTGTTTGACATTGAAAGGGAAATTTGCATCTATGATGATGTCGTTATATGCCTTGATCCTATTGTTACTTATATTAGATGTTGTATATTAATTTTGGAGTAATTGGTTACGATTAAAGTGGTTAAAAATGATAAAAACATAAACCAAAAATATGAGTTCAATTGGTCAAGTACCTAGTTACATGATAATATTTAGATCAACCTGATGATAATTTCAGTATTATAACAATTTTTTGTAATAGTGCAACATGCATACTATAAACCAAACTCGATAGAACTTAAATCAGGATTCTATGCAATACATGGAATTTCACTGAAGTCCTAAAGTCCAAATCCATCAATAAAATTTTTCTAGAAAAATAAGCTCACTTAAATTACATGTAAATATGTCAATTTTGATGCCGAAAAGACCTCAACCTGAACCCAAACCTAACTATATATATCCCCAAGATTTTGCACGAACCTGTAATAAGTTTTAACCTTCAAATTATGTCAAAATCAGCAGCAAAAATCAAAAAATCATACCTCATATTGCACTACAGAATTTAGCTCAACACATAACGAATTTACTTCCAAAAGTGCTTAGAGACCGATCCAAAATTATCAAACTTGAGTATGCATTGTGTAAATTGAATTTCCTAGAATACTGCAAGTCTGAACTCAGGTTTGTAAGTGGAAAAACAATCAGTTTCAGGTCTGAAATCAGATCTGCAATTTGATTATAAAATCAATCCAAAACATGATGAAATTGCCCCGAAAATGCTTCAAACCTATCTAGATTTATCCACTTGATTAAGCACTTTGTACACTCCATTCCCAATCATATTATGAGTCTATAATCATTTTTAGAAGCATAAAAGAAGTTGATTTTAGATTTAAAATCAGATTTGCAGATATGCTACAAAATCAGTGCAAAGATGAAGATAATAAGACTCTACGGTGCATGAAAAGTTATTGAAACTTAGTTAACTCTATTCTTAATTGGTGAGCTAAAATTTCCATCATTTTTTTAATTCTGTAGGAATGTATTTAGCTAGAGGAATAAGCAAAATTCAGATATGAAATCATATCTGAAAAACAATAAGTAAACATGTCTGAATATATTATAATTAATCCATATAAGACAAATACAACTCAGCTCAAATAAACATGCTTTTAATGTGTGAAACACTTCAGTTTTAGTTCTGAAATTAAACCTAAAAAAATAGATTAGAGAACAATTTTTGGTGTGCATTCACCATAAAGAAAGGACTCTAATTTACATGCTCATATCTATAACATCTCTCACTCTTTTCTCTGAGTCCTAACTTGATGCTAATTAATCATAGTTTTAATAACCCATTGTTGTCCTACAAATTTTCCAATTATTACTAAAAATACAGAAACTTATACTTAATTACAACTTCATTAACATCATACCGAACACAGAGATAAATAACTATATATCAGCTGCAGCAAGTTAAACATAGTTTAGGACATATATTAACTCTTTCTTAGTTTATTACTTGCTGGATTTTGGTAATTAAACATAGCTCATATACTCATCATTAAGCAATTTTGTATCCAAACATTCCTCAAGCACATTAGTACAAGCAATTCAAAAAGCTACAAGTGTTTAGAACTTGGCGAAATGAAAGTATCATTCTCAGCTACAAATTTAGAACTCATTTATAGATATGAGATATTATTCAATTTAATCTGGACTTAGTTTGGCGGGTGTTGATATATGAAAGGAATTAAAGCTACTTCTAATTATACTAATAAAACTTAAAATAAACTACCTAAATATATACAAATGAGAAAGCACTGAAGTTAAGCTCATAATAGAAAATATCAATTTAGCATTTTTTTACCAAAGTTAATTTAGTAGGTTAACAGTAGAGAACCTACCATCAGCCTTCTCCTTATCCACTTTTACTAGCTAGAGCCAAACCTGCTTGATTCTAACTCATTAATAGATATTAATTACCAAGAGGACATCATTAACCCTAAGAAAATTCATCCATGATAGCAAGAATGAAATCTTCCGAGATTATGCACTCTAATTAAGAGCTAGCTGTATATCCAGCTAAACCTTAATTAGTTGCTTCCATAATAGTCAATTCAATAGAAATTATAGACTATTGGTTTAATGACAGCAGTAAGTTCACTACTAATATAGTAGGACGTCTCCAACTATATATACAACATGAATCATATATCATTAAACTCAAACAAGGCATAAATTGTAAAATTAACCCATGGATTGGATATATAATTGGAATTATTGTCTTAAATCATCAAAATCAAAATTTCTAAACTAAAGTTGCATAATACAAAGATAATTAAACTAGGGAACTAGATACAATGAGGGATAGGATTAAGAGAGTCTTGTTCAATTTTCCATCTAGATTTGCAAACTTGGACACCACTACGACCCGATGTATCGAGTTTCAAAATCCTCCTCCACTTGGTCACGACCCATCTCAATTCCAATAGCTTGTATCCCTCTTTGAACATGCACACCTCCTTGCACTAGCCCTTCATTCAATTACTCCCAATTTTTAAACGAAAACGGCTTCCTTTTTAATTATTTTTTCTCATTCATGTGGGTCTTCTCTTTCTTAAATAACCAACTAGGAGATGTTGCTTCTGATCAATTATTGTGATATTTGCGTTCTTTTCAAACATGTAAAGAATCGGTAAATCTTATCATATATTTTTGGCTAATAAGATTGCTAGCTGATCTTCTAGTTCGACTGAGATTTATGCAACTTCTATCCCATAGATCTGATTTTGGAATTTTTGCAGAAGAATTGCAATAATCCTTTTGGCTTGTTGAGGTAGTTCCGTAACTTTCTTATTATCTTTTCTTTGTAGTGTATCTGGTAGTCTAACCTTTTCTCTTTTCTTTTCAAGCTGCTAGCATGTGAGTTTTCCTCTTCTTAATTAAGTTGCTAGACTAATTCTTTTCTTATTTGCCTTGAATGTTATATCTTGGGTGAAGGATTAATAAACAAGCCTTTTCCTTTTTTTAACCTTCTCACGTGAAGGTATTTCATATTTTTTCTCTTTTTTTCTTCTTGTAAATCTATGAACCTACAAAGAGAATAATTAATGCAAATTAGGTTCTTTAAATGGTAAAATTTTATATTAGTAAATTTAGGCCTTAAATAATAAAGTATTACAAAGCAATCCTATATTTACTAATAAACATTAGCTAAAAAGACCAATTTAGGAAAATCAATATGTCATGTTACGCACTTATCACTAGCTATCTAGCTGCACCATCTAGCAATGTTATGCTATATATGTTCGTTATTAGAACAACATCAGGTTCAAGTAAGAGATTAGTATGATGTGTGTTCTCTTTGGTCCTCTATTTCTCTATGTAATTTGAAAATTACTCAATTACTGGCAAGTAGAAAGAATGAAAAAAATAGGGTTACACCTTTTAGTTTTACACAACACCTTCAAATATTCAATATTGTCATGTATACGACTTATCATGGTGGTTGCATAATTATGTTAGAAAAGATTTGATTGAATCATTGTTTTTTGATCCATCGAATGATTGGGTTGCTAATGGCACGTATATTTACATTTATACTTATGCATTCTCTTATGTAAGAGACATGTACTAATCTTGTTATTTATTCAAGTCCAGGAATACACTTGAGGATGATGGTAATGTTTTCGGTGATTATTGAATTATTTGTGGACACAAAGTTGTAATTAGTCGATGTTTTGACAAGAAGACGGTGTTCTTAGGTTTAGAAGTATTTTTGTATATCTTTTTGAACAAAAACACTTGACAAGAGTGTTTTGTCAATAATACTTTCGATGATGGTGATGTATTTTTTGATATTTTTAAAAATAGTTTGTCTTTTTGACAATTGTATTGGAAAAATATACAATTGAGGAATTATGCATCTTATATTGATGATCAAATAAATATGCTATTGAAATTTTTATTTGATTAATATATGTATATAATGTGTGTTTAAACAGGTTATTATGAATGTGACAGGTTATAAAGTCATAGTAGAAATAATATTACTGTGGAGATTTTTCATTATTGGTAACAAATAAGTTGTTGCGAAAAATAACATATATACAAATATTTTATTGGCAACAAAATAGTTGTTGCAAAAGATAATATATCATTGCAATGGAAAATAGGAAATTCATTGTAAGGAATAGCATCTTATTAGCCACAATAGTTATTGCAAAAAAGTATACATTATAGGCAACAATGAAGTTGTTGCCAAATATATTACATTATCGGCAACTATAAAGTCATTGCAAAAAATATGGTGTATTATTGGCCACAAAAAATTCGTTGCAAAAAAGTACATTATTGGCTACAAAAATATAGTGACAAATAATAGTATATTATTCGCAACAAGATAATTGTTGCAAAAAAATTGTACAGTATTGGCTACAAATAAACTGTGGTAAAAAATAATATATTATTCGCAACATGAATATTGTTGCAAAAGATAGTATTTTATTAGCAACAGAGAAGTCGTTGCGAAATATAATTATACTTTAACATTTATGTCAATCATTTATGACAACAACAAAAAAATTAGCCACGTATTTATCGTGGCAAAATATTTTATTTTTGCCAACGGCAAAAATTCGTTGCAAAAGCTTTTGGCTACGCTATGATACGTAAAGACGGGTTGTCGTTGCCAAAAATTCAATATTGTTGGCAAAAATATTTTTGTCAACAACATATTCCGTTACCAAAAATTACTTTTCTTGTAGTGTCACATACGTGATAAATGGGATCTAGTGTGAGTTAGGGTACGGAGGAAAGGATGTTGGGCTAAGTTAGGAAGTACATGAGTCTTGCGATGTGAGATGGGTTCTTTTTGAAGGATACGCATAGAAGGAGTTAGTCATGCATGTCTAGGGTTAAAATTCTGAATAAGACACTTAAGACATTAATCATGTAAAGTGAAAGATTATTGAGCTAGGCCTAGACCGATCCACCGGCATAATAGTGGTCAGGTGCCGGGGTGCCCTAGAGACTGATTTACCGGCATATAATAGTGGTTAGGGCATGTTTCCCAATGTGTGACTGATCCATTGGTTATAATAATGGGGGATTCTGAACTTAATAAACCAAACCCTGAGTTTGCTAAGACACATAAAAGATACTAAGTACTTATAGTGGAACATCATACGAGTAGGGGCCAGACCGATCCGTCGGCGTATAATAGTGGTTAGAGTATGTTAAACTATAAGTGACCGATCCATAGACTATAATTGTGGTTAAGGCATGTTGTCCTATAAGTGACCGATCCACCTGCTAAAATAGTGGGGTTCCTATATTTGTATGGATTTGATAAAAATTATGGTGTGAAATGAGTGTCGAAAAGAGATTAATTAATTAATTAATCTGGACTATAAATGGGCATTTATGTATTTACCTGAATGATCGTATGCTACCATGTTATCATGTTGGACTATATGTTGTTTTCATTATTTTTCTTGGTTTTTTATGCTTCTATGTGTTGTCCTTAGTGTATGGTTACCTTACTCGGTACGTAGCATACTGATCATCCTTTTTATGGGTGCTGATCATTCCCACCTACCATCTGACATGGTGCAAGTAAGTGTTGTTTACTTTGATGCTTTCGATATCCATGAGGCATTAGGCGGGGCTGAGTGATGAGTCGGACCTGAGTCGTGGACTGGAAGTGACATGGCTAGATTCTCTCTCCATGTTATTTTATTTTCTTCTGTTACTTTATTTCTATATTAGATTTTCCACAAGGAAACATTATCGTTTGTATACTTATCTTTTCTTAAGAAAGTCTAACTCTGTACTCTAGATTATGACTCGTTGTCATATATTCTAATTTCTATTTTACAGTCATTTTATGCTTAATTGAAGTCTTGATTTGATTTGATTTGATTTATATTGATTATTAAACTTAGTACCTAAACGGTCAGAGTGAACCGGTCCGGTACTAAGTGTGGCAGTAACATCCCCGAAATTCATAGATTTTAATTTAATTACTTCAGCTTTTAAAAAAATAGTAAATTTTAGGGTGTTACAACCATACAACTGGCTCTCCCAAATATCAATTGATTGGTACAACTAGTCGGGTGGTTTTAAGAAACCAATCAAATGATTTAATGCCTACTTTTAAGGTTTCTCTTAACTTGGATTATGATTGAATTAAATCCTAGACCCATTAGTTGATTAGATGCCACAAAAAGGCAATTATTCTTGACTTTGGGTTCAAATTCAATTAATTCAACTAGTTTAACAAAACCAATCAACTAGTTGGTCCAAATTAGTCTTAAACCATGAATCTAAGAACTTAAATGGTTGCTAAACCAACCCATTGATCAAAACTAGTCAACTAGTTTATAGCCACCAATTGGGTGGGTACTTTGTCCAAATTAGTCACCCTATTAGTTAATTTTTTCTTAACATGTCAAATTTTTTTTCAAGACTAGCCGACTAGTTTGTTGGTGCTAAATTCTTCTTGATTTGAACCGTAGCACAAAACTCTTAAGCACTCAACTGATCTCTAAACAACTAATCTGGTTTTTCATGACAATCAACTTCTTTATGAACACCGATCAACTAACCCCATGTAATGGCTATATATATATATATATATATATATATATATATATATATATATATATATTGTCAACAGTAATATTTTTCTAAATGGCATTTGGGCACCAGTCCACTAGTTTTGAAGAGCTGATCGACTAGTTGTATTGCATAGTGAAAATCTACCCATTAGATTGCTTTTTTCTTTTGTATATTAATTGCACACCAACGAACGCATCTTTATAAACTAAATTTGCCACCAACTTTCGGAGTTATTCATAGTCATTCAACTAAACTCTCTTTAACTCTCATTAATTTCCAAGCAATCTACTCTTTCTCACTTTCATTTATGATTTTCTTGATAATTATTTGTGCTTAGTGCTCTAAACATCAAGACTAAATTTAATTCATTTTCGAATGTGTTATTCACTAACTAGATTACATCCTCACAATTATTCTCAACTTTCTATAATGTAAGTTGATAGAAATTTCTTGTGATCAACTACAACTCTCATTCATACTTAAATTAGAGGTTATGTGGGTTGCCTAGCATTTTTATAGAGATTCTTGTGAAAAGAGTCTAGAGAAGATAACTAGGTAAATATTATAAATCTTCTCTAGAGAGATTATTGATTTAGTATGCTCAAAAAACTAAAGAGATAATTAATACAAACACATGTCTGATTCAAAATCCAATGGGGGAGATAATTTGATAAGTGGATGTAGAGTAACATATATTTGATTAGTTTGATCCATTATAAATTCTTTTAATTGTTCAATTTAGATCTCAAAAACCTATTTACCCTTTTCTATAATGTTTTCAATTATGAAAACAAAAGAAAAAAAGGATAACGGGATTCTTGTAGTTGTTATAAGCATATTTAACATTGAATAAATGACTAACATAATTATAATTAGTACATTTATTTAAAAAATAAAAACACTAACAACGTATCAAATAATGAAATAAAAAATTAAGAACATAGGATATTTTATTGATAACTAATTAAATTTCATTAATACCAAAAGTGCATTTACAAATATCAAATAGACCAAAATCTACTAGCTATACATCAGAGCAACAATAATTAATGATCTAAAAACTTTAGAATGTTGCTATATTTGTGCATTCTTCTCTTATATTGTAGCCAAGTGAAAGTGAGGAGAACAAGTTGCTTGAATAGATTTGCAACACTCTTGTGTTTATCATGAAAAAACATCTAATTTTGATTATGCCAAATCAAATATATAAGGGTATAATCAATAGTTATCAAAAATCCTCCAAATTCCTTATGTTTTATGGTACTACGGACAATACAGACAAAACCATTGTAACATTTGATTCCATAATCAGATTAGAGGGTAGTAATGAAGCTAATTAAGCATCTTCTTCCATCATTGATTTGTTATTTTAGATTGCACCAATGTATAGCTTAGGTCCTCTATATCTTGTTTGCAAAAATCACACAAGGAGTTTTCCACCACATTCCAGGCCACCAACTTATCATTTGTCATTAGCACCAGATGACATGCAAGCTAGCTAATCATTTTATGGCGTAGCATACAATCATTTAACCATACTAAATGGAAACGGACCTTGGGGTCGCTCTTATACCTCAACCTCTCATTAATATGAAAAATACTATATTTACCATTGACTTCACAACTCCCATCATATATTAAGGGAAGAATATCATCTCGCAGAGCGAGATGATTTTGGACTTATATCAGCAAAAACATAAACATAAGATAGATATTTAAGATATGGTCAGCAAAGATAGATACTTCATGTAGAGGACACCTCAAAGGAATGGTTAGACAGGAGTGTGGTGGTAGAACCATTTCAACCGTTCATTTCGGACATCATCATCCCTAAGATCATGCAGGACTAGAGGAGCGCAACAAAGGTACATGAATTAGGTAGATTTAAGTTGTTAATTACCTTCGAATCCCTTGAGAATTGTGTAGTGGCTTTGGAGGAGGGGAGTATGCTGAGAGATCTCTTCCCGATAGTGAGGAGTTGGAGGGAGGATGATGCGTGTGTTATGTAGAGATCGTGGATAGGGATTAGAGGGTTACCTTTGGAGGCATGGAGGGAGGAAGTTTTGAGGGTTGTTGCAGCACCGTGGGGTAGGTGGGTTTGCTGGGAGGAAGTTGAGGACTTTGGTCTGTCCATGGAGTCAACAAGGGTCCTTGTTGATACCGATCGGAAGGAGTAAGTTCAGGAGGTCCTGGAGTTGCAGTTGGGCGAGGCCCTGGTGGTGGTAGTGGCGAAGGAGATAGGCTAGGGGTATATACCATGGCAGAATAGAAGAGAAGAGAATAGGGAGGGGTGGACGGAATCTTCATCGACCAGAGATGATGGTGGTCGGCGTTCTAGTCTGGATTCCAAGGGAGAAGGAGGGTTTGCATGTGTTCCTATTTTTGCAGGCATGCAGGGTGCAAAATGTGAAGGGGAAGAGGCGATGGGGATTGAAAGAAGTGTGAGTAAGGAAGTGGAAAAGGTGAGCGTTAGGGTGGCAGGCATAGGATCACCTCGAGGGTTGATAGGGAGGTGCGATGTTTTATAAGACACGTCGTTCGAGAGTGGAATCAGGGAGGTGAATGGTCAGGATCGTGGACAGGGGGATGAGAAACTGGTTGGTACACAAAGCCCAAGTGTGTGTGAGGTTGAACAACGCACTGGGGAGGAGGAAGGGAGGCAGAAGGTGATTGGGCAAAAAAAGGGAGTGGCTATGCAAAAGAAAGTGGGCAAAAACACTTTGATTCTGTATGACTCGTGTTTTACTTATAACCGTGTTTTATTATCAACTCGTATTTAATGGTTAATCTGGTTTAGCCTTAGCACTTAGTACCGGGACGGTAGGAGTGAACCGATCTGGTATTAAGTGTGTCGGTAATGCCCTTGAATTTACAGTTTTATCTTTTCGTTTCCGTTAAACTTTTTGAAATTAAACAAAAATTTTCAGTAGTAAATTTCGGGATGTTACAGATTCCCTCGTGCCCGAAAATAACGCAAATCACCAGTAAAACAAAATCACAGCTGCACACACGTACTCCATCCAAGAACTCCTACTGAAGGTACAACAATGGACAACAAGAATGGCTTATTAGCCTATGTGGTCACCCGACCAGATCAATAATGCATAAAAAGTTGCACAATTTGATTTCTATGCCGAATCAAAAGTGCCATCGAGCCACCAAAATCCAGTCAAGGCAGCCACAACAAAATATATAAATATCATCACCCGTTAAATACAGCCACGTTTATACATAATTTGGAACAAACTATGAGTGAACATAAAAGCTGGGGCGGTGAAAGCACCAAACCAATCCCATTATCAATGAAAAAACAGTGAGTGGGCTTTAGCTCTGCCATGCATACACTACTATTTATTCACACTTGATATCCAATATGTAACAGTAGATTGATGATTGATGATTGATGATTGATGATTAATGATGACATGTATATAGAGCAGGGCCGAAAAACGGGGTAACCAAGCTTTTATACACAAACCCAGCATCTCTTTTGACAATTTCATGGAGCTCAGACCACTTAGGTTCCACAGGATCAATATGAAACAATAGCATACAGCCAGTTAGCCATATTTTCCGTACGATGACATAGAATAAGAATGTCCATATCTTCCTTTGAAACTACATTGTTGAAGTTGGTAATATGATCCTGATTAAAGACTTACCATTTGTAATGTGCCGCCTATTTCTTACATAAAAAAGATAAAAATTTACAGCTAAAATCTAACAAAGAATTTTGTAAGTTAAAAAAAAAGCCAATTTGATTCTCGGTGATCATCAATCTTCTTACTAATGTGAGCTGGCACAGGCAGATCATTATCATGCTTTATTGCCGAAAATATTCTAGATGATTATTTTAACGAAATTATAATATTGAAACAGGAACACGAGTCTGTTGGAGAAGAGAATCAGGTCCATAGAGTTTCTCGACTGAAACAACTGGAATGCATATAGTACACACAACACGTGATGATACATGCGTCGGAAATAACACTGAAAACTAGACTGATCATTAAAAGCTAACGCAAAATACTACAATATGAACTTAAGATGATTATATGTAGTTGTCCAAGAACACAGCTTTCCTTTGTGGATTTCTATGTTGCCATCCCGGAGAGACTAAATTATTGCCTCTCCTTCCAAACGTATCCTCTTGGAGCCTTCCTCTCGTTCTCCACTAGCTGCTGCTACCCTGACCTCGACGGAGCACCTCTTATATGGTTTAAAACCAGTTCTACGAGCCTTTGGTTTCCCTTGACCAAGTCCAATCGTAATCTGTTCTGCATTATCTTCATCTCTGGAACCACTTTTCCCTATTCCATGGTGACCAGAATTGAATTCCCAGATATTTCTTTTAAGGTCCAACTTGGGTGAATCATCATTGCTCTCAACCACGTTTTGCCTATCTTCTACGGCAACACTCCTTTGTTGCACCACATTTTTTTTTCATCATGAGGCGGTGAAAATCTTTGGCGCAATACCTCCCTAAGGAATAAGGCCTGAATGTCATACGTCCCTGGTGGATAAAGGAAAACATGTTAATAAATCAGCGATACTAAGTGATGTTGACCGGTTGAAGATTTTAAGAAACCAAATTTCTAAACAGTAAAGTCATGCTACCTCGTAGACCTCCTTCCTGTTGGGTTCCCTCCTTAATTAAGGGGGTTTCCCAAAATAATAAAAATAATAATGGGGATGATATATGCATAGTAGAGTTACAAAGATAATTAATACTTTAGACCTCTTGGGAATTTGAGAAGGCAAGTGCATTTTTTCATGTGTAAGTTACCAATGTTCGTTGACTTAAATTAATGGGAGAGCATTGAAGAGTCATCTTATGGCCTTTGGATTATCCCCTTCTACTCATATAAATATGGGTCTTTGGGAAGGCTTAAATCATCAAGTAAAGCAAGCAATCTTCTACAAAAAGAGAGAAAGTGAGAGCCACTACAAAAAGTGAGGTGCTTGAGAAAAGTTCTTATATTTTCTCAAGCAAAGTTTGAGTGATCCACCGCTTAATTGGTGAGAGAGTCTATCCTTTGTAATCCATCCTCTTTTGGGTAAAGAAGTTGAGTGAGCCTCTAGTTCATACTAGAGAAGAATTACTTGTAATCCTATTATCATCATAGTGGAAGGTTTGTGGTTTTTCCCTTCAATTTTAAGGGTTTTCCACGTAAAAATTTGGTGTCTTTTATTTTTCTATTTCTACTATTTTTGTTTTGCCCATGATAATCACACAAGGAAGGAAAATGTTTTCCGCTATCAACCAGTCCTTTTTCGCAACAGTGATTTCAGATCCTGGTTCATAAGGCTTTCATATTATCTTGTGTGATTAAAAATAGAGGGTACCATCACTTATGATGGTGACATGTTCAAGCTTACCACCGATAATTATTCATATTGGAAGACTATGATGGAGGATCACCTATATTGCAAAGATCTATATGAACCTATTACAAAGGAGAAGATGTTAGAAGGAAAAGATGCCATAGAATGGGAAATCTTGAATCGATAGGCGGTTGCTATGATCCATAAGTACATCGATCGAAGCCTATTCGAGCATGTGTCAACTTACACAAATGCTTATGAGTTATGAAAGAAGCTTGAATCAATGATTCAAAAGAAAACACCCCGAAACAAGGCTCATCTTGTTAGAAGAATGGTCAAGCTGGAGTACAACAATGGCCAAAGTATGATCGAGCATTTGAACAATTTCAAGGGGCTCGTAAATCAACTCACAAAGATTGAGATGAAGATCGATGATGAATTACAAACTTTGTTACTCCTTAGTTCGCTACCCGAGAGTTGGGATACTCTTATTGTCACCCAGAGTAACTCAGCTCCCGAAGGAAAGCTCTTCATGGATAGCGTCACCAACAACCTATTGAATGATGAATTAAGGAGAAAAGAACGTGGAATCTCTGTCCAATCCGAGGCCAATGTCATCGAGAATCGAAGAAGAAGTGAGACTCGAGGAAGGAGTAAGACTAAGGGTCATGAAAATTCAAGATGTCGATCTAAATCTCGTTCTAGGATCATATGCTACTATTATCACAAGCCTGGCCACAAGAAATCCGAATGTCGAAGTTATAAGAGAGATCAAAAGAATAGGACTATTAAGACCGATACAATCGATCCGAAGAATAAAGAAGATAAGAGCACAACTGTGGCGACAACTGAACTTGATGAAATCTTTCTCATTAGTGAAGACAATTATCTTAACATCGCCGACGATGATAGCTCATGGATTATTGACCCAGGTGCCTCCTTCCACATCACCCCACATCAAAAATTCTTCTCATCATACCAAGGTGGTGATTTTGGTAATGTGAAGATGGGAAATTAAGTTTCAAGCAAGATCGTGGACATGGGTAATGTCATTTTGGTAACCAACATAGGATGTGAACTTGTGTTGAAGGATGTGAGACATGTTCTGGACATGCGTCTCAACCTCATCTTAGCCAAAAATCTCGATGATGCTGGGTACACGAATAGCTTCAGTGCTGGAAAATGGAAACTCACAAGAAGTATCATAATTTTTGCTCGAAGAAGAAAAGAAGGCTCGTTGTATGTTACACAAGCCAAGCTATGCAAGGGGGAGACTAATATTGCCCATGATAATTCGTGTTTAAAGCTATGGCACAAGAGGTTAGGGCATATGAGCGAGAAGGGATTGCAAGTCCTCGCTTGAAAAGAGATCCTCCTAGATGTGAATGGTAAAATCCTCGATCGGTGCACTCATTGTTTGGCTAGCAAACAACATAGAGTTTCATTTTCTAGAAGCAATGTTCCTCGTAGAAGAAAGCATGTTCTTGAATTGGTGCACACCGATGTATGCTCGATGACGGAGAGATCACTGGGTGGTGCATTATACTTTGTGACATTCATCGATGACCACTCAAGAAAGGTGTTTGTGTCTTTATTAAAGATCATATACCAAGTATTTGAGGCATTTAAGGAGTTCCATGCTCGAGTGGAGCGTGAGAAAAAAAGAAATCTCAATTGTGTTCGAGCTGAAAATGGTGGAGAATACCGTGGTCCATTCGAGGCATATCGTAAGCAACATGGTATCAGGCTCGATAAGACACCTCCCAAGACACCACAATTAAATGGGGTAGCCGAAAGAATGAACCGCACAATAGAAGAAAGAGTTCTATGCATGCTCTCAAATGCCAAGCTACCTAAGTCATTTTGAGGAGAAGCTATGAAGACCGTTGTCCACATCATAAATCACTCACCCTCAGGTCCCTTGGATGGGGAAATACTAGAGGAATCATGGACAAGAAAGAAAGTATCATATGACTAATTCAAGGTGTTTGGATGTCGAGCATTTGTCCACATTCCTAAGGACGAACGATCCAAGCTTGAATCAAAGATAAAAGAATGCATTTATGTTGGATCACCTCAAGATGAGTTCGGCTACAGGCTGTGGGATCCTTTAAAGAAGAAGATTGTAAGAAGTCGAGATGTTGTGTTCTTTGAGGACCAGACAATAGAAGACTTCAAGCAGCCAGAAAAACCCAAGCTTAGGGTTTGCACCCATCCTCAGGAAGAGCCATCTCTAGTGGTACATAATGAATTAAGAGAACAGCCAAGCATCAATGATGAAACTAGTGCTCAACCAGATCAAAATGGGAGTACAACAGAGGATTCATCATCTGAGTCAAATGATGCAGAAGCAGCTGAATCAGTTGAGCCTTTAGTAACAGAAGAGCCTGTGGTACAGCCTTAGTTGTGACAGTCAAATCGGGTGAGAAAACCTTTCTCTAAGTATGATCCAAGAGAATATATACTCTCTGCGAAGAGGGAGCCTCAAAGCTACAACGAGGCTATGGAAGATGTCCAGGAGGAATAATGGATGAAATCCATGCAAGAGGAGATGGACTCATTGCATGAGAACCATACTTATGATCTAGTCAAGATACCCAAGGGAAGGAAAGCCTTGAAGAACAGATGGGTGTATAAGATCAAAAGTGAAGAAAATAGCTAGAAGCCTCGATATAAGGCTCGGATCGTGGTCAAAGGGTGCAATCAGAAAAAGGGCATTGATTTCGAAGAAATTTTTGCTCTAGTGGTTAAGACGTCCTCAATTCGAGTAGTTCTTGGTCTTGTCACTAGTCTCGATCTTGAGATCAAACAGCTCGATGTTAAAACAATATTTCTACATGGAGATTTGGAAGAGGAGATATATATGGAACAACCCAAAGGGTTTGTGGTTCCAGATAAAGAGCACTTGGTATGTCATCTCAAAAAAGAGTCTTTATGGACTCAAACAAGCACCGAGGCAGTGGTATAAGAAGTTTGAAACCTTCATGACACAACACAAATTCAAAAGAACTCACACTAACCAATGTGTTTTCATGAAGAGGTACACAAGTGAAGATTTTATTATCCTTCTTCTCTATGTTGATGATATGTTGATTGTTGGGCATGATATGAAGAAGATTGTATCACTTAAGAAAGCATTGAGTGGTGCCTTTGCAATGAAGGACTTGGGTCCAACAAAGCAAATCCTTGGGATGAGGGTTACTCGAGACCGACCTAAGAAGTTATTATGGTTATCTCAAGAGCACTACATCGAGAAGGTGCTTGAGAAGTTCAACATGCATAAGGCAAAGCCAGTAAATGTTCCACTAGCTAGCCACTTCAAATTGAGTAAGAGCCAAAATCCAACAAGCAAGAAATAGAAGGAATAAATGGCAAATGTTCCCTATTCATCTACTATTGGGAGTCTTATGTATGTCATGGTCTGCACCAGGCCCGATATCGCCCATGCAGTTGGAGTTGTGAGTCGATTCTTGTCTAAACTAGAAAAAGAGCATTAGAAATCTGTCAAGTGGATACTTTGATACCTCAGGGGTATGTCTAAGAGGTGTTTGTGCTTTGGCAATGGGAAACCTGTGTTGGAGGGATACACAGATGCTGACATGGCTGGAGATACTGATACGAGAAAGTCCACTTCGGGGTATGTGACCACATTTGCAGGGGGAGATATATCTTGGCAATCAAAGCTCCAGAATTGTGTGGCCTTATCTACTATAGAGGCGGAATATATTGCAGTTACAGAGGCATGCAAGGAGATGTTATGGTTGAAAATTTTCCTTCAAGAGTTGAGTCATGAGTAGGAAAACTATGCTATATACTGTGATAATCAGAGTGCCATTCACTTGGCCAAAAATTCATCCTATCACTCTTGCACAATGTGCTAGAGGAGAAGCAGCTACAACTCGAGAAGGTTCACACCGACAAGAATTGGTTGGACATGATGACCAAGACAATAACAACCAAGAAGTTTAAAGATTTTTGTGAAGGCATTGGTATGCTGGTTCCCCCAAATTAAGTCAGGAAGGGGGAGATTGTTGGGGTCCCTCCTTAATTAAGGGGGTTTCCCAAAATAATAATAATAATAATAATAATAATAATAATAATAATAATAATAATAATAATAATAATAATAATAATAATAATGGGGATGATACATGTATAGTAGAGTTACAAAGATAATTAATACTTTGGACCTCTTGGGAATTTGAGAAGACAAGTACATTTTATCATGTGTAAGTTACCAAGGTTCATTGGCTTAAATTAATGAAAAAGCATTCAAAAGTCATCTTATGGCCTTCGGGTTACCCCATTCTACTCTTATAAATAGGGGTCTTTGGGAAGACTTAGATCATCAAGCAAAGCAAGCAATCCTCTACAAAAAGAGAGAAAGTGAGAGCCACTACAAAAAGTGAGGTGCTTGAGAAAAGTTCTCACATTTTCTTAAGAGAAGTTTGAGTGATCCACCGATTAATTGGTGAGAGAGTACATCCTTTTTAATCCATCCTCTTTTGGGTAAAGAAGTTGAGTGAGCCTCTAGTTCATACTAGAGAAAAATTACTTGTAATCATATTATCATCATAGTGGAAGGTTCGTGGTTTTTTCCTTCAACTTTAAGGGTTCTCCACATAAAAATTTGGTGTCTTTTATTTTTCTATTTCTTTTGTTTTTTTCCCATTATAATCACACAAGGAAGAAAAATGTATTCCGCTATCAACCAGTCCTTTTTCGTAACACTTCCAAATAGGAATCATTCGTGTAACTCAAGCCTCGGCTGCGATGATTGTAAGTATCCACACAATAGTGAATTTGATTAGGATCTTTCTATCCATTGTCATTTTCATGCTTTGTCAATGCATTAGTCTCAACTTCATTGCTAGTAAGCTGGATGACCGGTCCCCTTGTTTTTTGTTCTTGCTCTTTGCTGCATTTTTCTGTTCAGTTTCTGCTGCAACTTTCTACTCATGATCAGGAGTTGTGGATCCCCCATTTGACTTTGCCATAGCAATATCCCCAAAAACTAATGTTGCTACTGCTACTGCTACTGCTCGTGATTTGGTCGGCGAGTTCATTGCTGGCGTAGCTTCAGGTAACTCTTGGAATGGCTGCTACTTATTTTGTGAGGCATGAGCTTGAACATTGTTCTCCTCCCTTCCCTGGCTAACTATTGTAGTCTCACCACTATTAGTAGATGTAGGAGCAGGAGGATACTTAAATCTAGCATGCAATGGAGCTCCTCACTTACAGAGGTAGTTACCTCAACACCTAATGTTAATCGCAGGCCCTAACCCATGTAACCATGTTGGGCATAAAAGCACTCACTATTGTAAAGTGAGACCATCCTGTCAGATGGAACATAAATAAGCTAGGAAAGAACAACGAATTGTACCATACTTGGGGCAACATGCGTTTAAAGAAGAAAAAATAGGAGGATTTCGAAAAATTCTCAAGGAATAAAAAAAATGAAATGCAACGATATAAAAGTGAACAATAGGAAAACGTAATGCTACCAATAGAAAATTAGCAGTGAAAAATGATGTGCATGCCATCGAGAAACCACCTCATGTCCCACCACCACCATACTTCAAAGGCACAAGCATAAACATAGCTACCCGTAATCATTAAAATCTGCAGAAAGACATGCATTCCAATTTTTATGCTTTTGGTTCTCCCTATCCCATCTTCTTCCATGGAACTTCCATATGCTATTATTATGTTCATTATCATTATTACTTATGGGTAGCATTGCTTTGTATTTTTTTCATGATTATCAATATTAACTCCATGTATCTTCCACGTCAATATTCAACTATTCTAATATTGATAGATTACTTCCAAATTGTAAGACAATAGCCATAATCAAGTTCATCATTCCTTGAGAACATGTCAAAAAGTATTGTCCTTTGAAACAAAAGATGGGGACTCATCTGACCAACATGCTTCATCAGATTAACCGTCTTTTTCTGCGACGGAAAAAATGGACAAATATAGCGTGCTTGGTCTCCTTTGATGATTTCAGTAAGAAAACCAGGCATTTCCCAAAGTGTATAAAGGAAGATCACTACTTGAGTTGAATGGATAATTTTAAAGGATTACATGCAACATTTCAACAAATTATGGAATCTTATGACATATGAGAAGAGAGACTGACTGCGATAGAGGTGCCCGTATCCAAATTTCCAAACATCAAAAGAACTTCCCCTAGTGATTACTGCTGATTTATATAAAACCAGATGTAACTCCACAAATGCTACAATCATAAGGTTAAAAAGTTATCTACAAGATTGTCTGCATTAATGGCCATAGGAGTAACAAAAAGCCCAAGAACAAACCATGCATCTTATAAAGCTTTAACCATATCAATAAAGGTCCACATCAGTGCTCGAGGTGATTAAGTAAAGTTGCAACAAAACTTTCTACATCGATGGCAACATGAGAAACAAACAGCTAAAGAACAAACCATGCAAATATAAAGCTTTAACAATATCATAAAATATTCATAATAGTATCAGAGATGAATAAGTACAGTTGCAAGTCCATCTAGAAGGCTATAAGAATGAAGGAAATGAAAACTGTATTCAATTTTAGTTATAATTATAAAATCATGCTATGTAGGAATGCAAGGCAAGCAAACAAATAAGGACCCATAAGAAAACCTTCATACATTTGTTAGGATACCCCTATAGAAGCCCATATCACAAAAAAGCTATAACCATAAGTTGGACTCTTGTAATTTCTAAATCAAATTTTAAATACATTAAAAGAGTAAAAATAAGAACTATAGATTTCACCATTTGATCTTAGTGACATGGATCAAAATATTGTCTACTATAAACAATGGCATGTATATAAGCAATAGGTGAGTAAGAATATAAATCTTATTGATAGTCATTGGAGTGTTGTCCACTTTGTAGTTAAGTAAGTTAGAGTGACTTACTGTGACATTGGATTACAGTTAGTTTTTAGGTGTTTATAGAAAGTTAATATACTTGTAATATGGTAGTTGGTTAAGTTAGTTAAAAGTATAACCAACACTTGTTGGACTTAGCATATAAATATCCTATGTAAGATGATATGTTTAATCATCAATTCATTTATAATCTTTGAGAGATATTCTAAGAGTGGAAAGAATGGTTTTGTATGGTGTCATAAAAATGTGTTCTTTTCAGTAATATAATACAAGATGTTCATTCTCTCAATTACTCTTGTTCTTCATTCGTTAGTTAATTTCATGTTGGTTTTTTGTTTGCACATCATTTATTTCTTCATTTTCAATTAAATGAATTTGATTTAATCTTTCTTATTATTCTTCCATCAAAGAAAGATTTTTATATTAAAATCTTGAAACCAACAATTGGTATCAAAGCTGACAATTAAAGAACAATGGAGGCCACGTGGTTTGTTATGGAGAAATTCACTGGGAGAAATGACTTCAACATCTAGAGGGTAAAGATGAGTTCTCTTTTTGTTTAACGGAGTCTCTTAGCTATGTTGATTGATGATAAGAATATTTTGTAGAAAGAAGATGAGAAAACAAAGTCAAAGATTCTTGAGAAATCCCATAGCATGTTGATTTTGTGTTTAGGTGAAAAGGCTCTCATAGAGGTAATAAAGGAGACATATGTTGCAAAATTTTGGAAGAAGCTTAAAGCCTTATACAAGAAAAAAAATCTTTAATAGAGAGAGCAATCCTCAAACAAAGTCTTTACTCTTTTAAGATGCAACCTAGAAGATCGATTAAAGACCATGTAGATGATTTTAACATGATCATCTTGAATCTTGAGAATAATGATGTCAAGGTGGAGGAAGAGGATCAAGTTATTATCATGTTAAATTTGTTGCTAATAAAGAAGTATGAGCACTTTATTGACACAATTGCTTTTCAAATGAGGCTATGAAATTGAATGATGTTATCATAGCCTTGACTTCTAAAGATTTGAAATGGCAGCATGCACATAAGGAAGAAACAATTGTTGAAGGCATGTTCTCAAGAGGAAGATCGGAGAAAAAAGAGAAGAAGAAAAACAGAGGTAATTATCGATCCCAATCTCAATCTAAACCATCAAAGAAATGCTTCTATTATCATAAAAGGGCCCACTTCAACAAGGAGTGTCTAGAGAGAGCTTTGAAGCATGGTTCAAACAAGAAATACTTATATTTTCAAGAAGGAGTGGATTTATTCTTGAGAGATTGAGACATTGTTGAGGTGCTAATGGCATCTTTATGAAAAATATTGGGTCTTGGATACATGTTGCATCTATCACATGACACTTGATATGTCAAAATATATTAATTAGTAGGATTAATGGAGGACATGTGCTAATGGGTAATAACAAAGCTTATTGCATAGCTAGTAATAAAAAGGTACATATCAATACTAGAACAGGTGGTAAGTTTGAATTACTCAATATAAGGCATGTCCCTGATCTAAAATGAAATCTTATTTCATTAGGTACTTTGGATAGTGAAGCTTTTTTCATTAAAATCCTATAGTGGATTCTTAAGGTGTATAAGGGTGTGATGATAGCATTGAAGGGTTGTTTAGTTAATGGCTTTTGTGTGTTGAAGAGCAATGAAGATGCTTGTCCAAGTATGATTGAGAACAAAATGGGGAGGAAGTAATTAAGTAGATTAATGATGTAGCACTTAAAACTTAGGAATAGTAATGAAAAAGAACCCAAAGTACTAAGTGAGAAGGGATTTCTTGGAGATGATAAGGTGTAAGAATGAGATTTCTATGAGTAATGCATGTTGGGGATGTCTTGTAGGTTAAATTTTAGTTCAAGAATGCATAAATCTAAGGTAATTTTATATTATGTACATGCTAATCTTTACGTTCCAGCAAGGACATTTTCTAGAGGTAGGGCTAAATACCTTACAACACTTATAGATGATTTTTCAAGGAATGTTTGGATCTACTTCTTGAAAAGTAAAGACAAATCCCTTAAATAATTTTAGGAGTGGAAGGTTATGGTGGAAACTCAATTAGAAAGGAAGGTTAAAAAGCTAAGTACTGATGATGGATTAGTCTAAAATGAGGAGTTTGATGCATTTTGCAAAATTTAAGGTGTTGTCAGGCATTTGACAGTTAAGGGAATGCCACAGCAGAATGTCTTGTGGAAAGGATTAATAGGACCATTTTGGTAAGGGCTTGGTGTATGTTATTCACCTTAGGTATGCCATAGCATTTTTTTAGCAAAGGTAGCTTAAACAATAGTATACTTGATTAATAAATGTACATTGGTGGCTATTAATCTTCAAACACCTTATGGAAGGTGGACTAGGAGTAAAATAAACTATGAAAACTTGAGAGTGTATTCAAGTATATTGTGTGCTCATAAAAGGGAAGGAAAGTTGGATCCTAAGGCTAAAAAATGTATTTTCTTTAGATACCCTACCAAAGTTAAGGGGAATAAGTATAATACCTTATAAACCAAATATATGACATGTGAAAATTCATGTGTTTGATAATTCTTGGATTATGTTTGATCTTGATGTGGAAGTGCATTTTAGATTGGATTTGAAGTGGAAATAGAACAGTTTGGAAAATAAGGAAGACATTGATTTTTTGGCGCACTAGTTGACTAGTTCTATAAATTGATCGACTGGTCTATCATTTTCAGGGAAAACCAACTTATAGGTTTAAGAAACCATTAGGATAGAATAGAACTAGTCGATGGGTGCACTAAACTGATCTACAAAACTATAACTAGTCGATGAGTGCACTAAAGTGATCAACTGGTTTGTCTGATCTATGTGATTTTAAAATTTAATTTTTATGAGAAAATTATTCGAATAATCTTGAATATTGGTAATCAAGATCAATTTGGTTTCTAAACAATCTTTGGTGAGTTTTTGTCATTAATTCAAGCCTTTTTCTAGCTCAAACTGATTTGAATGCTAGAGTTGACAAAAAGGAGGATGACATCACCCATTATCTCCTTTTTCCTTTATTTTCTATATTGGATATGATGGAAAATTTTCATCCTAAAGAATCACTATAACGTCTGGAGATTATTTCCTACACCATTTTTTCTCTTTTCCTTCCTTATGTTTGAAACCATCCGGGGTACATTAACCTGCATTGTTTCAACTATCATTATTGAGCCACAGGAGAAGTCAATCCATTCTTTGATATTTCACCTTGCACTTCTTGAATTCAAGCAAGACAAATATGGTTTTGATTAGATGCACCTCTCCCCTTCTATTCTCAGCTAATCGTGAGTATATTTATAGCTCTAACTCATATTTTCCCTCATTTTCTCTCAGCCACCAAATTACTCTATTTTTCCTTTCCCATGTATCTCCACTCCTTTCTATTTTGTGTTCTTCATTTATGATCTTATTTAACTTTTATAATCTTTCCTCTTACTCCTTATTTTATTCATAATCAATATAGGGTTAGATTTAGGAAAATATTGAGGATTTTGTTGGTTTTCCTTAGTGTCCACTTTGGTGAGGTGCTACCATATTTTTTCTTCCAATTTTGCATTTTATTTGGTGTACATGATTTTGAGAGATTTATTATAAGTTTTAATCTTCTATTTTAAGGTGTTTAAGATTTCGAATTTTTCAGCTACTTTTTTTTCCTTTAGTGGTTTTGCTAAGCTTCACTACGTAAGTCATTTTTTCCTTACGTGTGGAGTGAATGAGCATGTGGTTTGGTTTAGATATAAATTCCTAATTCTTCACATGTCTCCATGGTGGTAGTTGTGGTTTTAATAGTTTTGTGGTTAATTATGTCTTGATTCATGTCATTTTGAGAAAATATGAACTCATGAAAATGTTTTGATGATTTCCTAAAATGTAGCGTGATTAGTAGTTGAGCATGTTAATATTAGTATTGAAATATTCAATGGTATGGATGTGATATGGATAGTAGAAAAGGTGTAAATCATGTTAAAAAATACCTAAGTGTGATGTTTGTACACAAGCTGATCAACTAGTTTGACTAAACTAATTGACTACTCTTTAGAATAATCGAACAGTTAACCAAACCAATCGGCTAGTTTACTTGTGGAGATCTTGATCTACTCTTTGTTTGAACCCATCGACTATTTTGGACCTAATAAATAGACTGTTTTGGACCTAATAGATGAATGGTCTTAAGAATAGTTAACTAGTAAATTGATCGACCAATTCTTTAGCGGTAAGTTTTTTATGTAACCGATCGACCGACTTCTGCTAGAATACTTATTTTTCTTCTATTTAACATTATAATGGTTTGAGACTTGATGCTATATTATGGTATGAATATTGTATTATGGAAATGCACTTATTGGCCTAGATTAATTAACTGAATTGGTGAATCAAATTAGTAAAGTATTAATGATATTATCACTAAGCACCCTTAGAAGGTTATGATGGATAAGATAGAATAATTATATGGATATGGTTCATTTTGGTATAATATATGGGCATTAGTTAGTTTATAACTTGGAGAATAAAACACTAATTACTTAAAGTGGAAGATCATGGAGCACTAAATAGGTTTAGATTATCCAATCTTCAATTAGCTACCTTAGTTAGTTTACCTTTAGGTGTATTGATTTGCCTTCAGGTAAGATCCTAGTTGATCCATGTGCCTTTCCTAATCTAAATGTTTATGATTTACTAGGAGGTATCCATACTAAAGGTTTCGACCACCTAGGTGGTTTATTTAAGTTTATCCAAACTTTATGTCCTTTGATCATCGGTTTAACTTCCATTGATATTGAGAGACTATAGGGGATAATTTAACCCACTGTTCAAAAAGAGGAACAAAAATATAAGTAAATGAGTTAAATACCTTATAATTTTATGATTCAAATATCATTATTGGCTAAATGGAAAGAACCCTAGAGTTATCTAGTAGCTCACACCATTAGTTTGTAATTTAACGTGATCATATGGTGTTATCCATGACTTATAAATACGGTGGTAAGCATAATGAACTATGAATCTCATATACATGGTGTAAAGCATGATACTTCATGGACCCTATATATATTATTGAACATGATACGATTTTCTTCCATAAGTATGATCCATTTACCATGATAAGATCTCCATGTTATTAAAGTATATAAGTTGGTGTGTTAATGCATTTGCATGAGAATGTGTGCCAGTGTGACCTATATGTATTTCTGTGACCATACGTGTATCATTGACTCACATGATTAGGTAACTTGGTTTACACAGCATTCATGTTTGGTTGGCCACTTACTTAATCCCATGAGTAAAGAACCCTGTATAGGTATTTGAGAGAGACTAACAATCAGTCTAGTATGTGTTTGGGCTTGAGCCAAATGAGTGTGGACTCTTGGTGGTCACTCTTCTATTGGTCCTTGAGAGACCTAAGTGTTATAGATTTTCCCTACTTTCCAATTCATACCTTTTATGTACTTCTATAGTCCCCGTAATTTTGTGAAATTAATATAATGGAAAATTATTGTATTTAATTAAATTTAAATGATTTCTATCTTGATTTGGAACTATAGCTTGGGTTTGATATACTAAGGAATTTGGAAAAGTTTAGAAAATTGAATAAAGGAGTTTTATTTTTTTAAAATGATTGAATAGTCTATCATTTCAACTGAGATTTTTGTTCAACAGAACTAATCGAATGGTTTGTAGAACAATCGATGGGTTTAGCTAAACCGATCGATCAATTTGTTGGGCTGAGTGCTTTTTGAAACTCAATTTTCTATGAAATTTCTTGCAACAAAATGGAACTTTGATAATCCATACTCAATCATTTGTGCAACACACCCCATCATTTATACATCATGCGCCATTATTTGTACACCATGCCATCATTTATACACCGTGCCCCATCATTTGTACACTATACCCCATCATTTATACATCATAATCCATCGTTTCTACACCATAGCCCATAATTTTAGTACCATGACCTATCATTTTACCATCATATCGTCATTTCTACACTATACTCCATCATTTATACACTATGCCCCATCATTTATGCAAATGTACTTAAATGATGGGGCATGGTGTACAAATAATGGGCATTGTTTACAGATAATGGGGTATAGTGTACAATTGATGAGGTATGGTGTAGAAATTAGATAATATAGTGATAATAAATTGTTCTATATTATAAAATGCAAATTGTTGAAATATGGGTCTATGATATAATGTGATAGTTACAAATTATATAATATAATAATGATGTAATGAATAAATATTTTCCTACCAAATTTTAAGAAGTACGTTATTATAAATGATGTAAAAAGAAATTAAACAACCATTCCTAAGAAAATGAATGCCTAGTCCTCTTTAATGTTTTTGAAGAACTAGAAATTTGGGTGAGTTGGGTCACTGGAGACTAAATAAAATCATACTCTTGAGTGTATCTTCTCCCTATTTATCTTCTACCTCTACCAATACCTCTACTGCTTGCACTTCCATTAGCACCTTCCTCTTGTGCTTGTTCTTCTTCCCTAGATTCTTCCACTTCTTCACCAACTTCTTGTCGACAAGCCTCACTTATGGATATTGCTTCATTTGTTGATATTTGACATTCAACAAGGTTAGTTGAGGTTTCAGATTCACACTTCATTTTTCCAACCACATAATTCATAGTATTCAACTAATTATGATAAAAATAGTAATTAATAACACCATATCCCATCATTTAACAAAGAACATACTATACACCCTACACAATAACATATAATGCTAGCTTTTGTATTATGCATGCACGTGATTGGCATTGAGATGTGTGAATTTGATGCTCCCATAGTAAAGTGGGTGGTGCAATGAGAAAGCAAGTAATGTGCCAGTATTAGTCCATATAATTGGCATCGAATTGTAAAGCATTGGGACATTCATTGTATGCTATGGTGGCAACATCCTCGCTATGAATCCATTCTTGAATGTATTGTATATGGAACTTCTACTTATTTGTAAAGTGCTTACCATGCTCGTCTATTTTATGAATGTATTCATTCAATCAGTGTGGCAATGTAGGAACTGGTTACACCATACCAAATTGTCTCAACACAATTAGGACAATATAACTCTACAAAAACATGACAAATAATTAGACTACACTTGGTCCACAATGCATGGTTTTCTAGGATTGATTATAGGAGGTCATCATACCTATCAACATATGGAATTCAAATCACCTACTCAATATATGTTCAAATAACAACATATCGATATTAAGTATATCTTTAAAACAAATTAGGAAAGTGGTGTTCATGCATACCTTACACTTCGAATCTAGATAGTCTCCATAAAATCCTAGACACGGGAAGGGAAAAAAATTCCCCACCCATTTGAATCATTACCTTAATGGTCTTGCTTCAGCCTCATTGATGACATTAGCACTAATGCCAGGCAAGCATTGACGATGGCACACTACATCAATGCATGAAATAGTTGGAACTCCCATAGGAATTCTCTCCCATGACCAAACCTATAAGATGACAATTAGTTATAACTACACATGATATCAATGAAAATTGTAATATACGATATCCAAAAATAAGTACATATAATAGCACTAAGCAACCAAAAATCTCTTTAGTGCCACAACATGAAGTAAGACATAGAACACGATATAGGCAAGCCAATAAGGCTGATCTCTAACTAAAATGACTATAACACCCCCATTTTTCAAAACCAATCCATAAGAGAAATAAGTAAAAATATATGCAAAAGCTAAATAGGATGAGAATATTACTACCACAACTAGGGTACGTAGATACCATTTTTCTACTTACGCTAGCTGCTAAGGCTAATTAAAATAAGAAAATACATCAAATTTTATTGTGAGCTCAAACCAATAGAAAATATTAATTTCTAGTAAACTCAATAGAAATTAGAGCCAAATGAAAGAACACAATAAAAATGTCAATATAATTGAAAATCATGAAACTAGTTAACTGAAATCAATGGTGACAAATGAATCTTTGAAAATGGCCACCACTCTCACTCTTCCTAACCATGCATGTCACCTACATCTTATATAGGTTCATACTCTCTTTGCATAAGGTCATCTATTCACCATGTACTTCATGGATCATCATAGCCTCATTTAAAACATGTAACATATTAGCTAGGGGAATAACCAAATAATATATAAGTACAAATGAGTATACTATTTATATACATATGCACAGACATATGTCATATGAAGATAATATGCAAGCCAATAATATTTAAAAAGAAATTAAAATGTACGAATAACCTTTTTATTATTCCCCTAACTTATATAGCCATATAACACAAAATATTGGTTTTGATATTTTGAGTGTGGGAAACCCACTTATCAAGAGGGTCACCTAATAAGAAGTAAGGGATCAGAGTATCGCAATGCAACTGAGGGATGAAGCTAAATAACCAATCAAACTAAATAAAACCAAAACCATAGGAGGAACCAAAGGTCACACCTGGGTCTTTCCATTAAACCAAGCCAATAAGGATTACCAACAATCCCAATCCTTAAGTGTTTATACCTCCTACTAAAATCATAACCTTAGATAGAATAGATCTAAAACAAACCAAAGCGGATGATATGCAACCACAATTGACCCAATATAGATAGTCAACACAACCAAATTTAAAACGGAATATATAAAACCATAGATGGTGCAATATAGATATCTAGCACAACCAAACTTTGAGAGGCCACCTCGAAGGACCCTAACCCCAACTCAAGTCTTTCACTTTAATTTTAAGTGTATTGTTTGAGGTGATAATAAAACATAATTGAGGTACACAACCATATATATGCATTCTTATATGTTTCTTAAACATCTACCTTTCCAATATTAGGTACTTTCTTTATTCGGCACCTTTCAAAAATAATAACTCACCGTAATATTTCTTACATAACTAACACTTTCAAAACAAAATATCCTTCCATATATAGTATTTTTCAAAAATTTAATTATCCACAATAAAAAAATTTCGAGAAATATGGTATGCCAAATAGGTCACCCTTAAACTAACATCACATATCAAAACCAAACCAAATAAGCCATCAAAGCTCATGAATATGTAATAATATTGTAAAATATATAGCATAAACCACAATTTTATATGACACCACTAGGACATAAAATCCAATAAGACCACATATTTCATATAATTACTAAATAGCATATAAAATACATTATCACCATATGCTTCGAATAAGTTTATAGAAAAAATGTATCAAACTCCTATATAAATGCCTATGTTCATAAAACTCATAATTTCAAATATATCAAAACAAGTATATAATTATTTATATGTATAGACAAATTTTGAAAGAAATATTACTTGGAATATAATTTGATATATAATTGCATACTAGAGAAATGTCCTCTTTCGTGGTCATCATAGGTATAAAAATTGATGTAAAATTACTTTTAGAGAAGGCAATCAGAGTATGTCGCAAGTGTTTGAATTTTCATTCCTATAAATTAACTAGCTACTAATATAATAGTAAGAAACCCTTAGGGTTAGGGAAATACTTATCCTTTTGCTAGCCTATTATATTATTATCAAAAATAAAATAAAGTAATTAATGTACCCAACAAATGGTTAGTAACCAAAACTTATTTTTATTAATTCTCACAATTATCTTTTTCACTAATATTTTATCTCTAGTAAGTTTTAAGTTGTCAAATTAAATTAGAATATTCAATAGCTATTGTTGTTTATTATAATTTTATAACCGAAACATTTTTACGATAATAACTACAACATAAATCATTATTAATTAATAAATTAAGTACTAAAACTAAGGAGTATTAATTTTATAAAATTGATATAAAAATAATGATCACCAAAATAATAAATATGGGTCCAAAATGGTAGGGTATTACAATTACACATGCCATATATGTCTTGTATAAACTGTAGAAACAACAATGACATCCAACGACCTTATTTAGTAGGGAATAACAACTTCCTTATCACTGTGAGGATCCAAGCCTTAACATACAACCATATCTGCATGTCATTGGCTTCATCAAATAGTTCTACGAAGTTTGTATTGAGCCAAAGTAGATATAATGATCTACCTTTTATGTCTACATTTGTAATACCCCGTATTTTCGAAACCTAATTTTATTAAGACCAATGATTTTATTAGCGTAATTTGATGTAAATATTTAATTATTTTAATTTCAATTCGTTTTATGGATTTATCGACGATTTCGAATTCATATTTGAATTTAATTAATCGTTGCCGTTGCGAATCATTCTGGACAAATTCGTTAACGACCATGATTTTATTATATTCTTATGATTTCGATTTTCGGTTAAAAATATATATTTCCATTCTTTCTCGTGTTTTGATTTTTAATATTTTAGATTCGTTTTCGATTATAACTTCGTCGTGTGATTACGACTTTATTTTGGAGTTATATTTCGTTAACGAAATATATTATTTAAATTATAAAATTTCTGTTTAAATAGTTAAAGTTATTTTAATGATTTTATCTGTAGAAAATATTTTCGACTTTAAATTTATTTGTTTTTAAAAAATCGTTAATATTTTCGGGAAGTTTTAAATTAAAAAGGATTTTTGGAGTTTATTTATGAATTTCTTTCCGGAATTAATTTTCTTCCGTTTTACGATTTTTGGTTTACGGAAAATCGATTTTGGAAATTATTTAAATTAGTCTCGGCTTATTAGAATTTGACTTAAATATTTTATTATATGCTTTTGAATAATTTTTCGAGGTCTTATAATGTATTTCCGTAAATAATATAAATTTTTTTATTCATTGGTAAGTTTTTCCGAAAATGTTTCTGAAATTCTTTATATAGCTTTTTATTAATTTTAAGCTTTCGGAATCTTATGAAATAATTTTTGTTTAATGAATTTTAGATAAAATCTTCCAATAATATCTTTTGAACATTCAGTATTTTATTTTATATGTATTTGTAAAAAAAAAAAAAAAAAAAAAAAAGAGAAGAGCCCTACCCGACCGGTGCTCAACCCCCCCCCCCTCTTCTTTCCTTTTCTCTCTTCTCTCCCTTATCTTCTCTTCCCTGCTTCCCGTCTGTCCCCTGCACACAACCCCAACCCCGACCTCCTCCTCCCTGCTCCTCCTTCGCCGGCCGTCGACGTCTCCCGACCACCGCAGCCGCCACCAACAGCGAGCAGCCGCGCACAACACCCGAAGAAGCCAGCAGCAATTGCGCGCTGCAGCAACGACGACGCCGACGAGCAGCAAACGCAGGCTGCGCCGCCATTGCTCGGTCACCGGCGAGCCACCCCCGGTCCCCGACGAAGCTTCTCCAGCCTTCCTTTGCCCCGATTTCGTTGATTTTCATTTGGTATAAATATCCGAAAACCCTAATATTAATTTGATTAATTGAGTGTTATTTAGCTTGTGATAAGCTAAATTAATTGTTGTATTATGTATATATGTGCTGTAAGATTGATTTCGATATGTTAATTGTATGGTTTGTGTTCGGAATTTGGAAAATTGAATTTTAGGCCGGGTTATGCCCAAATTTTTTTAGATCCGTCTGATTTGGTGATTTTGGATAAATTGATTATACAATATGTTTTTAAATGTATCTAATTTTATGTTGGAACCGTCAATTTGAGAAATTTATGCGGAATCAATCGGAATTTGATTTCTAGGTCAAAATTCGTGTGTATTGAAATTGGGTTGCATAATTGAGTCGTTTCGCTCAATTGATTTTACAATATCATTTGAAATGTATTTAATTTCATATCGGAAGTGTTGATTTGGAAAAATTGTGCGTAATTAATCGGAATTGGATTTTTAGGTCAAAACTCTTGCGGGTCTAAATTGGATTGTGTAATCGGGTTGTTTTATTCAATTGACTATACAATTTATATTAGAATATATTTAATTTCATTTCCAAACCGTCAATTTATATATTTTAGCAAGAATTGATCGAATTTGCGTTTCGGGCTCAAAAACCCTAATTATGCTGAATTGGGTATTTCTTTTATTGGTTTTGAGCAATTGATTATATGATATATTATAAAATGTGTTTAATTGCATTTATAAACATTCAATTTGATTAAATTAATAGAATTCAACCGAATTGTAATTTTGGGGCTAAAACCCTAGATTTCAAGTGAGATTATGAAATTGGTTATTTGTATAGTTGTTTTTCTAAATTTAAATTTATAGAAGTAGTGGAAATGATCCTAATTGTATTCTAATACCTTTAATTGGAATTAATTGATTTGAATTACCTGAGTTTTGTCGTTGGCTTTAAAACCCTAATTTTGAAAACGGATCGTCCTGAATTGGTTAATCGGGATATTGTTTTGTTGAAATTGATTATCTAGATTTATCTAAAATTTATTTAATTGTGTTTTAAAACTACCAATTTGAGATAATAAATGTGATTTGGTCGATTCGTAGTTTAGGCATTTAAAAACCCTAATCTTCAGGGATTGTTTTATAAAATCGATTGTGCTGTGTGTATTTTATCAAATCGATTTCTGTCTTTCGGTTTTAAATCATTTGATTTATATTTTAATCTTAAATCTTAATAGATCTATGCTCTTGAGTCCTAAGTTTTGGATGCGTTTCCCAAGAAAGATCGTTTGTGTTCGTTTGCGTTTATTTAATTATAATCGGTGAATTATTAATTGATAAGGTAGTTTCTAACCTAGTTCCGATTTCTATCGACGATCTAGGAAAACTTTCTCGTGGATTGTTGAGCCTTCGATAGCTCTCCCTCTTTCTCAATATGCTTAGCTAGCTTCGGATTGAGGTAAGTCATTACTTACCTTTACTTATGGCTGAATCTGGATGTATTTTTGTTCCGAGTGGAAGGTGATGACTATGCTTATTGATCTTTTAATCCTGTCCAGTGTATGTTGTTTTCTGTGTGGTAATTTTATGTATGTATGAATTCTTAGCCTCAATGCCAATGTGAGTTAATATAACACTTGGATATGGTATGTATTTGAATATGTGAATGGTTGAATATTGATTGAAATTATTTGATACTCTATGTTGTATCTTTATGCCATGGAATTATTTATGTGGGCCTGATTTACGGTCGGCTAAAATCATTAAATAAGATACTAATTATTTAAAGTGGAAGATCACGTGAGTTGGGCCGAGGTGTAGGGTCCGTTCCACCGGACGATAATAGTGGCTCGGGTGTGTTGTCCCCGAGAGGTGCTTCAAGCCGATCCACCGGTTCAGAATAGTGGCTCAGGAGCGTTTTGCCCTGAGAGGTGTAGAGTCCATTCCACCGGACGATAATAGTGGCTCAGGTGACTTGTCGCTGAGAGGTGCTTCAGTCCGTTCCACCGGATTAAGAATAGTGGGGCCCTATACTCATCGTGAATAAGAATATGATATGAATTAAGTAATGAATAAGACACTAATTATTTAAAGTGGAAGATTACGTGAGTCAGGACCAGGTGTAGGATCTGTTCCACCGGATGATAATAGTGGCTCGGGTGTGTTGTCCCCGAGAGGTGCTTCAAGCCGTTCCACCGGTTCAGAATAGTGGCTCAGGAGCGTTTTGCCCTGAGAGGTGTAGGATCCGTTCCACCGGATGATAATAGTGGCTCGGGTGTGTTGTCCCCGAGAGGTGCTTCAGACCGTTCCACCGGTTTAAGAATAGTGGGGTCCCTGAACTCATCGTAAGTAAATAAAATCGGATGTAATAGTGATTATTATCATATTGTTGGATGGGTTTTGCTTAGCATGCAATCGTGATTTCTTATACGCTTATATCTTATGTGCTGTCATGTCTAGTAATGTACTCATGAGTATGAATCAGTGATCCTATATTTTATTGTATGTAATACATGTATAATTGAGTATAAGAATTGTAAGCTATAGTCTTTCATATCTTATGTGTTTCATGTTTCCTTCCCTGAGTTGGGTTGTCTTGATTTACTCAGTACTGGACCCGTACTGATGCTACCTTGATTGAATGGGTCCTGTGATGATCCACTGATGGTGGGGAGCAAATCTCTTGTGCAGGTTTCAGTTCGAATATTATTTTTGGGTGGAAGACTTGACTTGAGAGAGTAGGCAAATCCGAAATTTGATCTATCGGGTTTTGTCTTATTTAACTGTATTTGTATTTGGAATTCTCAAGTATTGTATTTAAAATTCAAGGGTATTGTAATTAACTTTTAATTTATCGTACTCTGATAAGCTTTTAAAATTCAGATTTATTTCACAGGTTCCGCTGATTGATTCAGCGATGATTTTATTTAGTGAATTGATTCACTTGCCTTCTGCCTATGGATATCTCCTTGTGGGAGTTTATCCTTACGCCATTGATGTTTAAAGTTTTATTTGACAGGTTTTAGCCTTGCATCTAGCATAAGATAGATGGTGGACATTTATTTTGTGTTAGATGTGGCGGTAACATTCCCCAAATTCTCTCCTAGTTTCCGCTTTATCCTTTCAAAAAAAAATTTAGTTGTGAATTTTGGGGGTGTTACAACATTAATTGGCTCTACACCAAAAACATCTACGCACATCTGTCTATGATCAATGCCTTCCATTCTAGCTATTGGTATCTCATTAATAGGCAACCCGAACATCACATCCACATCCTCAAGGATGATCGTCATCTCACCTACTCTCATGGAAAGTATGTGTTTTTGGATGCCACCTTTCAATTAGCAAACCAATGAAACCAAAAATGACCAAATATCTATGGGCCCTTGGAACTAGCATCCACACATCTCCATAATAACATCAACACTTAAGCTTTTCATCCACAGCCTATAATATATCATTAAAAAAACATAAAATATTTGGATTTACATATAATTAAATTGAAACAATTGAAAGGGAAACAGTGTACAACTATATAAATAATAACATATCCACACCAAATGTCAAATGAGTAGTGTTTATGTTGTTCTACCAAAATATATGGATATTTAGGCCTTAAAGAAATACCATGTATAGGATCCATGGGGATAAATGATACTTAAAATATACAATACATACAAATAATGTGTGTGAATCTAATGAATGTAATAATGGCATACCCAATAATTTAAATTATGCAACATACAATGCAATAATAAAAACAATCTAACATCATTTAATACAAGTGTTTAGCATTACATACTTTAAAATATTTAACTACTTACACTATAAAATAAAATAACATATAATAAAACAACAACAATATATCAAAGGTTATAAGCATAGGGGTCTGCAACATCAGCTACTAAGTTTTGTGAAGCTCTTGGATGATTATGATAATGTCCTCTTCTATTAGCATCACATCGGCAATTATTATGCCCATTTCTTCTACAAGTTTATCATCTTTCCTTGTTCCCAATTCATTTCATTAGATCTTCTTTGTGTCTTCCTTTTCCCTTTAACCAAGACTTAATTGGTATAACAGGAGGCCCATCATAGGACTCCCGATAACCTTCATCAAGGAAAAGATGGAATATCAGTGCATAACTCTTTGACCAATTTTGCATCTAATACCATGTACCAATATAGTGTTTTCCATTAAAGCTATGATAGATACAACATGCCAATAAATGGGAGCATAAAATGTTGTATAGTTACCATTTTTGGCAAGAGCACATCTTTTGTTTTTTTTTTAATATTGAACACTTGTCTATGACCTCATTTGCTATAACCTACATTGATTTTATAATGTATAGATTCAACATCAAAGTATTATTACTCAGTATGGAATATAACAACCCAATTCCTATAAGATTTCTCCAAATTTCTGGTAATCACTAGTTTGATTACTGGCGAAAAACATTTATCCTCACTAATGTACTTATTCACTTGACCTCTTTTAGTGACAACCCAACTATTTACCCGATAGAAGATCATTTATGCAATGATGGTAATGAGCAAATACCTTGCATCTTTCAGCACATTGTTTGGTGATTTTAAAAAATTTGTAGTCATCACATCGAAATGCATACCATCATCATGCACTAAGGACCACTTTGTAGGACCTAACTTATTAAGCCATTTATAAGCTTCATTATTAGTTCTTTTTAATGATTCCATCCACTTAATCCACTTTCTAAGCTGACGCTAGGTCCTAATCTTCCACAAAATACTTCCTATGGACTTATCATTTTTTATGGTTGTAAAAAAAATTATTTCATCATCATTAACTAAAATGTAGGAATAAAAGTTGATAACAGTACTTAAAGAGAAAAAGAAGGCATTTTGATGGACCATGTCCGATATCAATGGGAATAGTCATTCCACATGCATGCATAAAATCCTCATGGAAGATAAATATAAGAAGGTGATCCAACCTCAAACGCAACTAAACCCAACAATGCAAGAGGTGGTAAAGAAAGAGGTAATTAAGATATTGGTTGCATATATTATATATCCCATCTTTGATAGCTCTTGGGTTAGTCCTATACAAACTGTTCCTAAGTGCTTGTTTGGTTAGGGGGTAATAGGGGGAAAAACTACCCCCATATTTTATATATCTTATATAATTTAATTAAAATTAAATATTCTTATTCTAATAAATACTTATTTTAGATCTTCATTTGATCTAAAATGGGTATTTTATTAAAAATATATTTTTTATTATTAAATAATTAATATAAAAGACACAAAATAGGGGAAAAAATGTTCCACTCCTATTACTCCCATACTAAACAAGCCCTAAGAAAGATGGAATTACTAGGGTTAAGAATAACAATAATGAGTTAATACCTACTAGAATTGTTGCCATATGGCATGTTTATATTGATTTTAGAAAATTAAATGATGTCACAAGAAAATATCATTTTCCCCTTTCCTTTATTGAACAAATGCATGTGCATATAGTGGGGCATGCATTTTATTACTTTCTAGATGGCTATTCTAGTTATATGTAAATTTCCATTTCTCTTGAGTACCAAGAAAAGACCAATTTTACTACTTATTATTGCACTTTCATATATAGGCATATGCATTTTGTCCTTTGTAATACTCCTACTACTTTCTAAAGATGCATGATGGCCATATTTCATGACATGGTTGAGAAGTTTATCAAAATTTATATGGATGATTTTTTAGTGTTTGGCTCATCTTTTGATACATTCTTGGATAACATTGAGCTTCTACTAAGACTTTGTCAGGATACCAATATTATTTTAAATTAGTAAAAATGCCATATATTGGTGCAAGAAGGGATTGTGTTAGGATAAGAGATCTTATGTAAAGGGATATAGGTAGGTAAAGAAAAATTAGAAATTATTAAAAAATTACCTCCCCCAAAATGTATTAAGGTCATTTGTAGTTTTCTTGGTCATACTGGTTTCTATAGAAGGTTTATTAAGGACATTTCAAAAAAATTTAAACCCTCTATGTGAACTATTGGTTATAGATTCAACCTATGAATTATTGATGAGTGCTTAAAGGGTTTTAAAACTCTTAAAGAAAAACTTGTGAATACTCCTTTTATGGTTGTGTCATATTGGAATCTTTCTTATAAAATCATGTGTGATGCTAGTGATGTGGCTTTAGGAGTAGTTTTGGGAAATCTTATGGATATACTTCTTAATATTATTTATTATGATAGAAAAAATTTTAATTCTTCATAAAAGAATTATGCCACTACTGGAAAAAGATTGCTAGTCATGGTCTTTACTTTTAATAATTTTTGCCCTTTTTTATTGCTTAATAAACTCATTATGTATACTGACTATGTTGCCTTGTGATATCTTTTTATTAACTAAGATGTTAATCCCATAATCATTTGATGGATCCCTCTAATATAAAAGCTTGAATTGGAGATCAGGGATAAGAAGGGAAGCAAAAATAATGTACCATCATCATATGAGGTAAGTAAGGGGGTAAGCCTATTCGTAACACGTTCCCTCATGATATTCTCTATGCAATTATAAATCATCCCCGGTATGTTGATATCGATAATTACCTTATAATTGGAGCTATGCCTAATGACTTTTCATATCATCAAATGAAGAAAATTATGTATGACTTGAGATATTATTTTTAGGATGATCCTCATCTTTATAAAATATGTTCCAATTAAGTAATAAGGAGAACATGATTTTTATTCTATTTTATCTTATTGTATGGTAAAGAATGCAGTGGTAATTTTGGACCCATAAAGTTCTACAAAGTGATTTTTATTGGCCTACATTATTTAATGATGATTATGTGTTCGCTAAGGCTTGTGATAGATGTAAAAGGATTGGAAATATTTGTTGAAAATAAGAAATTCCCCTTACAAATATTTTATTTGTTAAATTATTTAATGTGTGGGGTTTTGACTTTATGATATCATTCCCTAAACCTATGCATAATGAATAAATCCTTGTTATAGTAGATTATGTGTCAAAATGGGTGGAGGCTATTAAAACTTCCACTAACGATGCAAAAGCTGTCACTAAATTCTTGAAAAAATTATCTTTATGAGATGTGGAATGCCAAGGACTATTATAAATGATGAGAGTTCTCATTTCAGTAATAAAGTATTTGATGCTCTATTGGGTAAGTATGGAGTTACGCATAAGGTTTCAATTCTGTATCATCCCCAAGCTAGTGGACAAGTAAAATTTTCAAACTAAGAAATTAAAAGAATATTAAAAAAAATGGTCAATGCTTCTAAGAAATATTGGTTTCTAAAGTTAGATGATGTACTTTGGGTATATAGGACTTTTAAAAAAAACCATAGGAGTGTATCCATATAAAATTATCTTCGCAAAATATTGCCACCTTCCTATAGAACTTGATCATAAAATGTTTTGAGCCACTCATTTCTTAACATAGATATTTGGGTTGCAGGTGAAAGGAGACTCCTAAAATTAAATGAGCTTGATAAATTTTGATTAGGTGCATATGAAAATGCTCAAATATACAAAGAACACAAAAAGAGGATGCATGATCAAAAAATAACAAAAATAGAGTTTTAAAAAATGTAATAAGTACTTCTTTTTAATTCCCACTTGCGATTACTTCCTGATAAGTTGCGTTCATGTTGGTCTGGATAATTCACAGAGACACAAGTTTTTTCCTCTAGATTAATAGAGATAAGTAGTCTAAAAACGAACATTTAAGGTCAATGGACACTTTCTTGGGAGGTAACCCAAGTGTGTGTTTAATCTAATTTATGTTTATTATTATTTTATTTATGATTTTTTTTTATTTACTAGGCATTCTGTTTTTTTTTTTATTTTAAAAATGCATAGAAACTTAACTTATTTATGAAGAAATCATGGCATAATGACATACAAATTTTGATAATGGGAGGTAACACGAATGTAACACTGGCAGGTAACATAGAGTGGGGATGTGTTTTGTGACACGGACCATGTTGGCATAGACACTCGAACTTCTTCCTTGGTATTTTTATAGTATTTTCATCACATTTTAGGTAACTTTTGTACAATCTCACTAATACTGAATTTCCCTTTTCCTCCTTTGTGTAGGATTGATTGTCCATTGAGGACAATGTTCATGATGAATGTGGGTGAGTTTCTATTTACTTTTGTGCTTCATTGATTTTATTCATATATTATTTTTTATTTTTTAAGTGTTTTGCTTGAGACTTTTTTTAAGTCTTAGGAGCCCTTAACTAGTCAATAATAAACATATATTTGAAATCATTAAAAAAGATAAACACAAGACTAAGATAAGGTGGATGTTTTTGTGTTAATTTTAATATAGGGAATACATATCGACGTGATTAGTTGTAAATGGAGTGAGAACATATATAATCTTCTAACCATCAAAATGACATGTTGAGATTCATCATGATCCATAGTGATATCTTGAACCGTATATGCCTTCATGTCTAAGCAATTTACATAAAATAATCTATATTTTATTAACTTCATTGTTTGTTGTCAACCTCATATGCACTAATTTGTTTTGATAAAATTACTTGTTGTAACTCTTGTAATAGACTATAGAGATTACTAGAACTTTTTCATATGTTAATCAAATCTTTTAAGTCATAACAGCACCTATTAAGAAAGTGATAAACCTTAGAATTTACTACCACATAGTTAGATAATCTTCTATCCTATTTATTTATGTACATGAGTTGCACACTTCTTAATTAACCCCTTTGAGTTTTTAAATTAATTTTTTTTCATCACCCATAATTTTTCTAATTAAACCTAAGACACATCTCTACCCTAATTCTAAAAACTAGTAGAAATTTTGATGAGACTTATGCAAGCAATTCAAAGTAGTATACAAAGAAGGTGTTAAAAAATCATATTAAAAAAAGAATAATTGTGGGATAGAAAGAAAAAAAAAGATATGAAAAAAAGAAAGATAAAAAAAAGATAAAAATTAGTTTATTTCCTTTCTTTTATTTTGACTGAAATAGTGAAAATGATGTAGAGACCCAATATGATGATATTTTGCCTATTTGATGCTACATTATGTGATGAGAAAATACCTTGATAAGTTTGAATTTATAAGAAGAGTATCTATGTAATACCCCAAATTTTACCTTAACCTAATCCCAAATAATGATATACTAACCCAGTAATTATTTGGAGAAATTTACATTTTAGTCTTTCCCTAATTCTTTAGTCCTAAAATATTAACCCAATCTTGATATTTGACCTAAGTAATTTATATTTATTAACTGAACCTTAATCCTAATTGAATTATATCTTTAACCTTAACTAATTTAGCCAATCAAAATGTAACCTAATCTAAATCCTAACCTCAAGCCTTTTTCTTTTCTTTTCTTTCTCCTTTCTCCTTTTATTTTCTCTCACCATCGTTTTTCTTTTGTGTAAATTTTCTCAACATCTGCAATAAGTTTCCATTACCTCGTCTATGCCCCCATTGAATTTTTAGCCATCACCTCTACCACTCCTCGTGCCCCTGCCATCACCCCTTTGTCATGCCTAACCTCCATTACCTCCATCCTCTACAATTCTCCCTTTTTCACGCCACCATATATGTGTACATATATGCTAACCTCTCAGCCTCTTCCTACCTCATTGATTGCCCCATATTATGTTGAATAAACCACCCCGAACCACCTTCTTCTTCCTCTTCTTTCCCTGCCCTGTTCAACCATTGTAAAATCACCGTCACCATGCACCACCACCAAGCACCACCATTTACTTGGTAAAACAACTACCTCAATCACCCCATCAATCCCCCTCACTGTCATTAGCCATCGTCGCCCCTTGTTGTTGCATATTGCTCCTTCCCCACATGCTCTATTTTATTTTTGTTGAGACGCATTATCATGTGAACCTTGCATGCCCCAACCATCCGCCTTTCATAGTGTACTCGCACAGCCCACACAAGGCCTCGCGCATAGTGGTTTGCCTTCATTTTCTTGCCATGTGATCCTTGCATAACTTTCCCGTGCGCCTTCTTTACTCTTAACCCGTACACCAACCCCCATGCTTCACCTTTACACCATCACCACCGTTGACTGCCATCCACCTCCCTACCCCGTCTCTTTTCTGCCTATGTAAACCCAACACCACCCCTGCCATCACCATAGTTAGCCATCCCCTTCTTCTCCTCCTTTCTTCTTCTCTTTTCTTCTTTCTCCCCTGTTGCCCCAATTTTTCTTCTTCTCCCACCCTACGGAATTTTTTATCATTATTTGGCCCATCCATTTGGAATATCTCCCGCAGGATCTCCTTTGGCAAATTATAGTTTTTGCTATTGCACCCCACCCTTTCGATGTATCCCTCCATAACCAATCACCCAACTTTGATCCTCTCCACAATTGCCACCACTTTCGACCACCCTCTCCATAGCAACTCCATCCCCTTCACAACCTAATCCTACAACCCTCGTCACACCCCTTACCTCCACCTCGAGCTATCACCATTATCCACCGCCATCTCCTTCCTCCATCATATCCTTTCTCTTTTTCTTATACTCACCACCGTACCCCAACGCCAGCACTACTACCTTCCACCATTGACCACCGATAACACTAACCATGACCTCCATCTATGCCACCCTTGCCTCACCCTTCTTCCTCAGCGAATTCTATACAACCCCACACCCAACACCCCATTCTTCGTATGTATGGATCATACTGCGCATGCAACGTGATTAAGTTTTTGTTAAAATTTTGTTACCTAATTTTAAAATGTAAGGCATTTTAGTAATTTTAGAAATTAAATATTTTGTTATTATTATTATTAGTAGTAGTAGTAGTAGTAAACTTATTAAATATTAATTTGATAATTTTAGTATTATTTTTAAGTATAAAATTTGATTAGTGGGATCTTGTAGTATTTAGAAGGACATGACTATGGCATATTTATGTTGGAATTCGAGTAAATTTTATACTCTCTTGAAATGTAAACATAGTGTGATAACACATTAAGATTTTTATGTATTACTATGTTAATAATGTTGTTATATGATAACCTTTATACCTTACTAAAATGGTAACTTTTGCATGATATCACATTAGGATTTTGTGTATGAAATATGTTAAGCATGATTTTCTTATAATTATGTATTGATTGTTGTATCATGAAATTTGGTAAAAATAGCAGGTTATAGTATGTAAAATATTTTGAGTACAAATGTATGAAAAAAATGATCTTTCATGATTATGTATGAAATGTATATGTAAAATGATTGGGTGAGAATGTTTAGATATAATTATAAAATACTAATAATCATGGATTTGTTCCCTAGGGGTAATTTAGTCATTTTATGTGTATTATGAATTTTACCATGATAGTCATGTATAATAGGTATTATAAGTTATTAAGCATGAGATTATGTGTTCATGGATGGATTGGATACGCATGTTAGGGTTTTATACACAAACTCTTAAATGAGGAAAAATTAGCCATTTAGCTTACCTAATAATTTAACTATGTGATAAATTAATTTAATTATTATTTCCTAGCCTTTCGATGACAACCCTATAAATTAAATAGATTAAGTAATTAAAGAGGATGTTAATGCGGTAATTATGACCTCAAGGGTATTTTTGGTTATTTTTAGCCTAATGTGCTCCATGTGAAATATTGAGATTAGGCAGGCCTTGATAATTAGGTGGTTTGTTTACATGTTTATCAAATTTAAGACCAGCTAATTAAATAAGTTTTGTAAGATGGTATCTTATTAACAACACTCACTAAATAAGATACTAATCATTTAAAGTAGAAGATTATATGAGTTGGGTTAAGGTGTTGGGTCCGTTCCTGTAGACGCTAATAGTGGCTCAAGTGTGTTGTCCATAAGAGGTGATTCAAAGTTCAGATTATTCCACCAGTTTAAGAATAGTAGCTCATGATCATTTTAACCTGTAAGTGTTAGGTCCATTCCACCAAATAAAAATAGTATCTTAGATGTGTTGTCTTTGAGAGGTAATTCAGTCTATTCCACTAGATTAAGAATAGTGAAGTCCTTCACTCAACGTGAATAGGAATATAATTTGAAATAAGTAACTAACGGATAAGGCACTAATAAGTTAAAGTGGAAGATTACATGAGTCAGGACTAAGGTGTTAGGTCCATTTCACATGATGATAATAGTAGCTTAAGTGTGTAACCCCTAAAAGGTGCTTCAGACCACTTCACTGGTTTAAGAATAGTGGCTTAGGACTATGTTTTCCTGATAGGTGTTTGGTCTGTTTCATATGACTCTAATAGTGGATCTGGTGTATTATCCCTAAAAGGTGCTTTAAACTATTCCACTGGTTTAAGAATAGTGAGGTATCTGTAGTCAATGTAAATAAAATTGGAAATGATTATTATCAAATTTATATAATTGTTGGATTATTGGAGTAGTCGGTAGTAGTCTTTGTGTCTACATATGTTTTGGTAGCTACCTTCACGCTTAATTGTGATGCAATGAGTTGTTATTGGTCTATGCTTGTAAGCCTAATTGTGTTATAAGATTTATTGGAATTAATAATGAGGTATGTGATATGTTGATTTTGTCTTGGTTTTGGGGTTGATTTTGTTTCTATTTATACTTCAAAGAGCATTTCTCGAATGTTCCATTGATAAGTTTTCGTTAATTTTAGACAAAAGAGTATGAATAGTATATGGTCGTGGCAGTATATGGTTATATAAATGATTAATGTATTTTAATTTACGCATGTACATTTTGATGTTTTATACCATGTATTATTGTGATGCCTTGTATATGTTTCATGTTGGGTTTTCATTTTGGTTTAATTTAAAGGTTTTTAAGTATTGTTGTACTAAAGGATCCCTTTCGTGGGCCCTTACCTATTCAATGGACAATTATCTTTGCAGGTCAGCTTCTGAATATAGTTGAAAGTTGGTAGTTTGAATTTTAGAGCCTAAGGATATCTTTTGTCTTTTGGTATATTTAATTATGGTTGTATTTGGATGCTTGCGTCCTCCATTTGTTTTCTTTGTTTTGAGTTTTGTAATCACTAGTGTTGCATAATACTTATATATTGTCTTCTCAATTCTATTTCTTGTAATCATGTTGCTAATTTAAGTGGAGTAATGATTTTATCCTTAACACTAGATATGAAAATGATAGAGGAAACAAGACTTGTACCAAATGTAGTGGTAACACCCTTCGTTTGTATTCCTTTAGCTTTCACATTAACTCTTAAAAATAAAATTTTTAAGATCTAAAAATAGGTGTTTTTCACTCTATGTCAACATGATTCTACTAGGTTTTAGGATAATTTGATGAATCTTTATTTCCCTATTCTTTATTAAACCATTGAACCTAGCCCCGTTAAAACTATTATGAAGTCATGTTTTATTCTTGATATAAGTCACTTTGATCTGTTGGAGATTAGTTACATGAGTCAAGCATATAGTTCAATCTATTTGACAATTATTTCATTTTCTTTATGAGGTTTTTATCCACCAAATATGAGCCTTATTTGTTGATACATGTGAGTTACTTGAAACTTTTATCATCTTATCTCACATATCAGTATGTTTATGCGTATGTAACCAAGAATATGAGAGAAAAGTAAAAACAAAATGGTATACCTTTGTGACAATGAATCTTGGTATGGCTAAGGTGTGGTTAGTTTTTTATTCATTATTATTATTTTTTCCATATATTTTATGTTTATATGTGAAACATATGTTGAAATAAACCTTTAAAATTTCTTAATGTTAAATCTTGTTTGTGTGTTAATCTTGGCGTTATGAAAGTATAAGATGTTGAGACAACATTAGTTAAGGGTGTTAGAAGTTTTTATTTATGTGATTTGTGAGTGATTTTGTGGATATATCATCTATGAAACCCTCACGAGATATTACTTATCCTCTAAGGGTGACTTAGGACTTTAAATGGCTTGTTGCACAGGCTAAGAGCAATTGTGAGGTCTATGAAAGTTGCTAATTAGTTCTATTTTTTTTAGTTAAGTCTTATTTGATGATAAGCAAGAAGCAAAGTGTGAGGGTGTTTATAAATGTATATTCTTAGCTATTTTATACCACTTTAACTTTAAGCTTTTGGTTTTGTGTTTAAATAATATGTGGGCTTATTTATGATATATTTTTAATTATGTCCTTAATTGATAATAATCCTATATATTTAATTAATTTTGAGCGTAGAGTTGATTTTCATATGATTTTGATAATGTACTGTATCTTGACTATAATTTTCATGTACGAACTTAGATTTAGGTGATTCAAATGTTGGTGTAAAGCTAAAAATTAGATCTACAACCTATCTTTCTAGTGATTTTCTTTAAATTTAAACCTATTTTGGTCAAAGTTTAACCTAGAGTTTTTATGAACTTTGACTACGTATTTGATGCACATCATAATATTATGTTGGTTAATGTAGGAAGTGGAGAAGTTTGAGGTTAATATGTGAGATTTGTGAGAAACACAGGGCCCTTGTGGTTATTAATATAGACTGTGTTTTCTCACAGAATATTTTTGATGTGTTTTTGGGCAAAAAGTTGAGAGTAATAAAATTAACACTGTGGTCTTGTGTTTTCCAAACACAGACAATATTTTTCCTTTATTTTTGAAACATACTATTTTCCGATAGAGTTTTTTCTAGAATAAAAGAAGATATAGGAGAACCCTAGCTGTCAAGTTGTGCAACCCAACTTTTTCTTCTTCTCTATAGAATTATTTACTAAAATATACTTTTAGATTTGTGTAATTGATTGATTAAGTTTTTAAGCATCGTATAATTATACAAGAGCACAAATAATAATATTTATTTTTCCCTCGATTGTTCTATTTTGTGATTGAATTATTAATTATTCATCATCTTATTAACTCTAAATTTATTTTGGATCCATTCAATCCACATAATTTCGTAACAATTTGATATCAAAGCTATGGTTTTTAATGAGATCTAGAAATCAAGATAGGTACAAGATTTGATATTGAGAAGCTCAATCAGTCTTTTAATTTTAAATTATGAAAATTGAAGATGCGCAAAATCCTAATTCAGAATGGATTGGAAAATGTGTTATCCAATCATTTAAACAAGCCAGATTTGATGGCGGATGGGAGATTTGAAGAAGTAGATCTAAAGGCTCTCTGTACCATACAATTGTACTTGTCGAATGAGATATTACACAAAGTGATAAAGGAATCAATAGTGGTTGCCCCATGGTTGAAGGTTAAGTCATCGTACATGATAAAGTGAGTAGCAAATATACTATTATTGAAGAGTTAGCTTCATGACCTAAATTTAGGTGAGGATCGGTCCTTGAAATCTCATCTTGATGAATTTGGTTATATTGTGATGGATTTGCATAACATAGAATTTAAATTAGATGATGAAGATTTAGATATTATGTTGTTATGTCTGTTGCCTAATTACTTTAAGCATTTTCGTGAAATTGTGTTATATAGGAAGGATAAGTTAGTCCTTGAGGATATGAAATCTTCCTTGCTGCAACATGAGTTTATTGATAGTCAGTTAATTAAAAATGGTACTTTCGAGGACTTGCATAATGAGGGATTGGTAGTCAGGAGGAGGATGCATAAACAGGGGTCTAGTGACAGTAAGAAGTACAAATCTAAGTTGAGGAGTTGGTAGAAGAATGTGATATGTTATAAGTGTCACAAGAAGGGGCATGTTAGGAAGTTTTGTCTATATAAGAGTCCTAGTGCTAAGTCTAGTGAGTCATCCAATATAAAGGATGGTGTTGTTGGTGCTCATGATGAGAGTGATGGAGATGTGTTGTCAGCTACTGATAGACTGACCAAGATCAATGATAGATGGATCTTGGATTATGGGTGCACTTAACATATATGTCCTTACTGGAGTTAGTTTCAGATGCTCAAGGTGACTCAAGGTGGAATTATCTTGATGGGCAACGCTGATGCTTACAAATTTACTAGGATTGGAATGGTGAAGGTGATGGTGCATAATGGTGTGATCAGGATACTATCCAATATGAGACATGTCCCTGAGATGAATAAGAACCCCATCTCTTTAAGTTCCTTGGATTACAATGGGTATTGGTGTGTTATTGAGGATGCTACTCTAAGAGTTACAAAAGGGGATATGATGGCAACGAAGAGGAAGTGAGTTAGGACATTGTATGAGTTGATGGGTTCCATTGTTGGGGGGACAACTATTGTGACATCATCGAGGTTGTCAGACTTAGATGTTACAAAACTATAGCACATGAGACTGGGAAACATGAGTGTCAAGGGACTTACTGAGCTCTCTAATAGGGGGATACTAGATGGATAAAGTACAAGTACGATAGGCTTTTGTGAGTACTGTGTGTCTGACAAGTAGAAGTGGATTAGCTTTTCAATAGTTAAGCATATTAAAAGGCGCCTCTTGAGTATATCCATTTAGATTTGTAGGGTCTAGCAAAAGTTATCTCCAAATGTAATTCGTTGTACTTGCTCACATTTATTGATGACTTCTCTAGAAATGTATGGGTTTATTTCTTAAAGCATAAGAATGATGTGTTTGGTATTTTCAAACATTGGAAAACCTTAGAGAAGCAGACTGAGAAGCACATTAAGTGTCTTAGGATAGATAATTGTATTTAGTTTTTTTTTAATTGAGTGTTATTAATATCTACCAAGACCATAGGATAGCGAGACACCACACTAATGTTGGGAGACCACAACAGAATGAGGTTGTTGAGTGGATGAGTAGAGCCCTATTAGAGAAGTCTTGTTGTATGTTATCACAGGGATAGCTATGAAAATATTTTAGGCTGAGACGGCTCACATGGCAACATACTTGGTGAGTTGGTCACCAAATAAGTTCATTGATTTGAAGAAACCTGAGAATTTGTGTTGTGATAAGCAAATTAATTACTCTTATTTGCATATCTTTAGTTTTCTTGCTTATGTTTATGTGAATAATGGTAAACTTGAGCCTAGAGCTAAGAAGCGTATCTTTATTAGCTTTAATTTCGAAGTGAAGGGGTGTAAGTTATAGGAACCAGCTACATCCAAGTTCTTGATTAGCAAGGAGGTTACATTCAATAAGTCCGTGTTTTTTCAGAATACTGAGTCTTGTGATGGTGTATCTAAGGAGGTGGAGCAAGATAGTGCTTTGAAATAGGTGGAAGTTGAGTTGGATGACAGATATCCTTCTGATAAACATCATTTCTAAAGTGGGTGGATCCAAGCAATAGGTGGAGCAAAAGGGCGTTGCTCCAAGTAGAGCATAGAGGATTATTAAGCCTTCGGTTAGGTATGGCTTTTGAAGAATCAGCTAGATATAATATATCTAGTATAGATATTATTTTTTATGTGCATGAGCCAACATCATTCTTAGAGGCTATTAAGAGCTCTAATTATACTGAGTGGTGTGCTACTATGGAGGAGGAGATAGAGTCCTTATTGAAGAATCAAACAAGGAACTTGTGAAGGCACCCAAAAAGAAGAAGATAGTTTATTGCAAATGGGTGTACAAGTTCAAACAAGGAACTCCAGGGTTTGAGAGACCAAGGTACAAGGCTCATTTGGTTGTATGTGGATTCGGTCATATTCTAGGCATGGACTATAACAAGGTATTTTCTCATATGGTTAGGCATACTTCTATTCGTATTTTGCTGGTTCTTATGGCTATGCATAATTAAGAGTTAGAGTATTTGGATGTGAAAACTACATTTTTGGATGGTGAGCTCAAAAAGGAGGTTTGCAGACAATAGCATGATGGTTTTATTGTTGAGGGGATGCATGATCATGTGTTCCTATTAAAGAGGTTACTGTATGGTCTGAAGTTGTCTCCTAGACGGTGGTATAAATGATTTGATCAGTTTATAATTGTGCATGTTTTCTTCAGGAGAGAATATGATGGATGTGTGTACTTGAAAGAGATGGAGGGTTGCTCTTTTTTATATCTTTTGCTATATGATAATGGCATGCTTGTTGTAATAAAAGATATGTCTGATGTTGATAAGGTGAAGGCAATATCGAAGAGTGAGTTTGAGATGAAGTATTTTGGAGCTACAAAGAGGATTCTTGGCATAAAGATCATAAGAGAATGTAAGCAGAAGCTTTTGTACTTGTCACAAGAGTCTTATGTGTATAAGGTGTTGGAGAGGTTTCATATGATGGATGCCAAAATAGTGAGCACTCCATTGGCCACTCACTTTATATTGTCAACTTTAGATTGTCCCAAACCCAAAGAGGAAGATGAATTCATGACTATTGTTCCATATTTGAATGTTGTTAGTTTCATAATGTATGATATAGTGTGTAATTATCTAGATATTGCTCAAGCTATTAGTGTGGCGAGTCAATATAGAGAAAATCTGAGGAAAGTTTGCTGATAAGAAGTGAAGTGGAATTTGAGATACTTGAAAAGCATAATGTCAGCATGTATACAGTATGGGAGATTAGTTGATTCGCCAGTAGGGTTTGTAGACTATAATTTTTTTGGAGACCTTGATAAAAAGGAGATCCACTAGTGGACATATTGTTTGTCTTATTAGTTTGGCTATTAGCTGTAGGTCTTCCTAATAGGTTGTAATGGTTGTGTCCACTATTGAGGTAGAGTATATGGCTAGGATAGAAGGTATTCAGGAAGTTGTATGGCTTGTTGGGTTTAGTCATGGTGCTTTAGTTTTTTGAGCTAACAGCCATAGTGATATATGTTTAGCAAAGAATCAAAATTCTTTCCTTTATCGAACGAGCTACATTAACATTAGGTATAACTTTGTTTGAGATACACCTATTGTAGGTAGAGTTATGTTAGATAAAGTGGGTACTTTGGATAATCATGCCGATATGACAACAAAGATACTGATCGTGGGTAAATTCGAGGGTTTCTCAGACTTGATTGGTATTCATAGGTGATATGCATGAATTATATCAATCCTATGGACTTTAACATGAAGATTTAATGTGATTATATCATGATTTTTTTTCAAAATTTAGTCCAACTGTTCATGTTTACTTCTCTTGATCATATTTTTTATGTATTTAAAGAATATGGGATCAAAAGGAGCTAAAACGCAATAGCTAGAACAAAATAGAAGCAAACACGAGTGCTCAAAGTATAAAAAGGAATAATGACTTAAAAATCCAAACACTATGCAATCTGAATTTGGAAAAGTGTTAAACATAAAAGTTGTAGATATTTTTGTTATCTTTCCAACACATTAAAAATAAGCTCGATCTAAAGTCAAATGAATAAGTTATAGGTGGAATACAAAACATACGCAAAGCTGAAGAATCGAAATGACACTGCGATTTTGTCGTGTTGTTTTAGACGGTCGTTTTGATAGATAGTTAGGTCTATATAAACATATTCTTCATTCATTTTATAAGAGCAATGGATGGGATAAAAAGATGGCCACCTGGAGAGCACAAAAGAGAGATATAGAATTATTTGTTTGGCATGATCCAATCCAATCCCACCTCCAATTCATCCTCAATCTTCCATCTTTTGATCTCAATTTATTGTTCTTAGTCGGACGAATAAAACAGTGAATTCCTCATCTTGAATAAAGAGGTTATTGTATTTTTCCTTTGGATTATATTTATTTTTTCAATTGATGTAATTATCTATGTTTAAGATGTTGAGCTTAATGAAAGTCATGATTGGATAATTGATCTATGTTGAGGTGAAGGGAAATCTCCTGATCCAAATCTGTTGAGAATCTAAACGCTGCCCGATCTAATTTCTAGTCATATGTGTTGTGCAATTGATTTCATTAGAATAATAGAGAAAATTGATCAATTTTCTATTATTATTTAGATAAATCCGGGGAGATTCGAGAGATGAGTTAGAGTGGGCTCCATTAGCATAACTAGAGACCAAACCACAAAGTTGAGAGACGTTGGTTGGCTTCTACAATTAAAAAAATGGAATATAATACATAATAATGCATTGCCTATTTTTGCATTCATACTAGAGATAGATGAGTCTTAATAGACAATAGGGTGTAGTGACTCAAGAGAGCATTACACTACATACTTTGTTTGGCATTTATGATAAAGTGTTTTGATTTAGAATTTAGGGTAAATATTCAATCACATTGGGGTTGAGGAGATTGACTGGAACCTTAGCATTTTATCTAACTAAAGTTCACTTGTTATTATATTATAGTTAGATTTAGTTTGCACATTTTCTTTTCATTTAGATTTAGACATCATCTGCCCCTATCTTTAGTCTATACATAGGAGATATTTTCACTATCCCATTGCTCACTTCCTAGTCTCTGTGGGATCTACTTTTTTTTTTGGTAAATGAATGAGATATATATACCAAAAATGAAAGGAGAACACAAAGTCAAAAGCTGTGCTTACAATTAATCCCAACGATCAAAATAGGCCAAGATATGCCTATACAGCTTATACCTACTACATAAAGATAATCTCATATGAATCCTACCGATGATCTCCTTAACTACTAATCTAGGCAGGGTAACCTGTAGTATGAAAATAAATAGATTACGGGCTCTCCAAATGTAGTAGATCCCAGCAGCAATTGTGGATATAACAAGCCTGACATATGCAGAATGATGGTCATCATACTCCGCCATTTGATCGATGAAACTCTTACAGTCCTGCGGATAGGAAGGTAACTCTAACCAGTAGAACAACGGTTGCCAACAAAACTTGGCATAAGCACAGTGTACAAATAAATGATCCAAAGACTCTTCATGTATCCCACAAATACCACAAGTATTTTGAATATTAGGCATCAATTGGGATAGTCTCGCTCTAGTGAGAAGTGCATTGCGAACAGCTAGCCAACCAATAATTTTATAGCTACAGACACCAACATGACTCCAAACAAAAGGAAACCAAGTCTGTGTTTCATTTATGGCACGAATGAGATCATAGGCTTTGTGTATATGATATTTCTCAACACCACACTGCCCATTAGTAATTGCAGAAAGAAAATGAGTTCTGAGCTTCAAAACACATCTAAAAATCTAAGATTGATGCATCTTGACTTCAACATCCTGGACTTTTCTGTTTTTAATGTAATAGCCATGAACCCATTTTATTTACAAGCCCTCTTTGTGGTGAACTATATGCCATAGCCATTTCCCCATTGCTGCAAAATTCCATCTGCAGATGTCATGAATGCCTATACCACCTTCTTGTCTGGGTAGACAGACCTGTAACACCCCCAAATTTACTACTGAAAAATTTCGTTAAATTTAAAAGAAGTTTAGCGGAAGCAAGCAAATCAAATTGTAAATCCGGGGGTATTACCGCCACACTTAGTACCAGATCGATTCATACCTACCGACCCGATACTAAGTGCTAAGGCTAAAAAGAATAGAGTTAGAACAAATCATTCATGAGGCATAAGTTTTACAGAATCAGAGTGCGAAGGTCAAAAGTTACATTCCGAAATACAATTTAAAAAGTCCATATATCAGAGTACTTAAAATAACGGAATAACAAGTATGATAAGACCCTTGAAAATTTAAGTACAACACTTGTGACTTCCAAGATGAATACGGTTACGCAAAACAAATTCCGAAGGGTAAATATCCGGACCACTTACTCACTCAAGTCAACCTTCCACCCCAATTTAGCAACCGATCAAAACCTGCATCAAAGGTCTGCTCCCCACCATTGGTGGATCATCACAGGACCCATTCAACTAGTGTAGTATCAGTACGGGTCCAGTACTGAGTAAGGGCGTAGGTGCTAGGACCAAGCATACAATCATACCACGTAGTCTACATAACACAATCATATAAGTAACATGCAATGACACACAAGATAAGGCCTGAGTACTTTCCGGTGACTTATTCTTTATTCTCGTTAATAATAATATG
>CM077819.1:33059335-33114335 GCA_039764185.1 Tamarix austromongolica
GTGTATGTTGGCCTTAGTGCGTCTGTTAACTTACTTAGTACGTAGCGTACTGATCACCCGTTTCATGGGTGTTGCTCACTCCCACGAGCAGAAGACCCTTCTGAGTTTGTACAGGTAGGGGACGATGTCTTCGATGCCTTTGATGCTTACGAGACATCGGGCGGGGTTGAGAGTTGAGCCTGGACCAAGCTTGGGGGTTAAGAGTGACGTGGCCGGACTCTATCATCCACCTTATCTTTCCTATGTCGTTATATTTAGTTTAATTCTGGTGTATGATGTTTTAAACATTTGGAACTTTAAAACTGTATTTTTGGATTGTAACTTTTAATTTCAGCACTCTGATTCTGTATGACTTGTGTTTTACTAATGAATGGTGTTTTATTAATGACTCGTATTTGATGATTAATCTTGTTCAGCCTTAGCATTTAGTATCAAGACAGTAGGAGTGAACCGATCTGGTATTATGTGTAGCGGTAATACCCCCGAGTTTACAATTTTATCTTTTTGTTTCCATTAAACTCTTTTAAATTAAACGAAATTTTTTAGTAGTAAATTTGGGGGTGTTACAATCACGCCTAATGATTAGGAGTGTTTACTCTAAACAACATACGTCATTACATTAGGTCTAGTGGATGGGTTGTTTTGGTTCATTTTTAGTTGGACAAGCTATTTTAGTATTTGATAAACATAAATTGGCCATTTTGATATTTGGTTTGTGTGTTTTCGATGAAAGATTTTCAATTATTTCCAAAATTTTTCATCTATGTCTCTTGGTAGAGGGTCCATAAATGAGAAGAGGGTTCTAAGTTGTAGGATGATCAACAATGAAATTATTAATATGGTTGAGGGAGCTACTAGTTAAATGTGTAGTGATACTATTATTCTAGTCAAGCCACAAACCTCCTAACTCTCCACTAGTAGGGACAATAAAGTTGTTATCAAAACAAAGGTGGTTGATGGCAATGGATAAGTGTGGGTGTCTGTGTGTGTGTGTGTGTGTGTGTATCACACACACAGAGAGAGAGAGAGAGAGAGAGAGCATTTGGTTAATAGAGGAAGAGGATGGATAATTTGGTTCCTGAGAAAGAGTAGTGATACCATTATTCTAGTGGAGTACAAGTCTTTAGCAAATAGTGTCATCTAACTTCATTGGATTTGCTCTCTTCTTATTGATATGGGTGTCTTCATTCCCCAACATCCTATTATTTATTGTAACCATATGTGCGCTACCAATATCTATGCCAATAAATTCTTTCACTCATGTATGAATCATATGGTCCTTGATTACCACTTCATTCATAAACATATTCAAGATGGCCTACTCCATGTATCTCCTAGCTAACTCCCTCATCAAACCACTCTCTTATCAATGGTTTCGGCAACTAAAAACCAAGATTAGACTTTCCCTTCGATCGTCCATCTTGCAGAATATATGAAACAATCAATAGAGATAATGGAATATTCTTCTCAAATAAAATTGCATTTAACATTTCAAGTTAATGTAGTATCTCCTATAATAACTCTAGTTAATATCAAAAAACATTTCATATTCATTAAATAAATTGAGTAACTCGTGTAATTACTCTAGTCAATATATTCTTCTCTATTTTAGGGCATTCAATTTGCTAATGTATGTACATATATAAACATAGTAGCTATAACTTTTAAAGTATTGTGGTGTAATAATAAAATACTCATGGATATTCTTGTGGTAGGACACCCTTTCACATAGATGAAAAACTGAGATGGGGATAATTGTGTTGAAATAAGGTTTGATTTTGTTTTATGTATTGTTAAGCAAATGGGCCTCTTTCTAGAGGTTAAGGTATATAAGTATAATACACTCCACGTACTCTTGGTACGTTATGACCATGGCCAATGACAAAAGAGATCAAGAAGACACATTAACTTTTGTTTTGAGAATTGGTGGCTTAAGGAAGATGGTGTTAAAGGGGTGGGATGCATGGGTGAAGGAGTGTGAGGTGGTATATAATCTTGAAGATGTGAGCATTGTATACATGCATGTTGGGAATATAATCGGGTCTAGGCCAAACTTGATAAAGAAGACCCAAAGACATTTATTTAGGTTCTATTTTATAACCAACTAATAATAGAAGAAGTAGCCCACTATACTTATGTATTGATATATTTCCCTCTTATTCATTAATATAGGACTTTTTTCACACCCAAAAATCCTCTCCTCGAACTAAGTAATGTAAAACCTCCCATCATCAGAAAGACAACACACTATTCAGTCAACTACTCATCTTCATTGTATCGGTGGAGAGCATGTCTTACATGAAGCACTAGAGTAACACCTTATCATAAGAGTTCATTCCTCTATCTAAATGAACTAGAGATTTTCAATAAAGTATCTAATAACTTATATTCAAAATTACAATGATCTCCAACAATATTTGAAATAAAACCATGATACCTCTTGCTTGGAATATATTCATGTCTTGGCCAAACCCAATAAAGAAGAACCCAAGACCATATCTATAAATAAGTCCAAGTAATATTCCATCTAAAATCTATTAGTAATAAGATAAGTATACACTTAGACTTATATAGTGGTATAATTTTCTCTTATTTATGAGTGCATGTGGCCAAGCATTATATGGATGGAGTATAAAGTTGGGAGGAAATTAGGATTGCTCATGTTATCCAAAATTTAATGAATATATCCGATATCTAAATCGATAAGATCCAAAATATCAAATAATCGATCTATTTTTTTCAAATCAAATAACCAATCTAATCAATAATAAATCAAATAAATTGGATATCTGATCCAACAAATATAAATAATATCTAACCGAATAAATTATATACATATATACTCTAAAAACTATTTATTATTCATAAAATTTTATTGTATATAATCATATATGTGTTGTATATATATAATTTGAAAAGAGAAGGTTTATTGTAAACAAGTTCTATGATTTATTATTATTATTATTTTATTAAATATTTAAATATTATCCAAAATATGGAATTGCTAATTGAATATAATATAACTTATGACACAAATCAAATCATTAAGCTAGTGGATCAGTTATTATCTTTCAACCGAATAATATTTGATCAGATATTTTTATTTCTGACATGTTCTAAAATTTTAGATATCCAATAGATTATTTATTATAATATTAAAAATTTTGGATACCTAAAAAAATTTAGATATTTGAATTTGTAATTAAATATTCTATCATCATATATTTGATTCGTAAAACCCCTTACAAAAATACTCGAAAAAGTTAAACAAGCAAGAAAAAGAGTAGAAGTGTAAGGTGTCGCATTAGGCATCAATAGATGTTGAGGATAAAAGAAATGAATTGAAGGTGTGTTTGGATGAGAGGTGAGCTTTTGGGAGTAGATATTGAAGGTGGAGTTTGACAGAAACAATAAATGTCATCCATGTCTGGCCTCATAGAAAAAGGCTAAGAAAAGAATTAAGATGGTTTGTAGGATAAAGATGAGAACCAAATACAAAAATGGTCATTTTAGAGTTGTTCAATAACAACATAGTTTGTTAGGTTAACACAAACCTAAAATAGTCTATTCTATTAGCCCAAAATAATGATGCTTTATTTTTTTTTTTGAATGTTTATATGTAATACACCTGATCATCAGACATGTTTTATTAGATAGTATGTAATGTTATGTGGGAAAATGTCAAATGACAATACATATTTTTGTAGGATTTCACACAATATGCCAAAACGGAAAATGTTAGACATGTCCTAATTCTTATCCATCAACTTATATGTCATGAGTTTATTTATTGATGTTTTAATTTTTTAATTGAATAATTTAGTAATTGTACATGTACTTTTCCTCTTCAACTTTTTTTATTTATTTTTATTTTTTATTTTCATATGTCCTAAGCCTATATATTAAAAGTAAAAGGTCCATTAAATGATGAGAAATAATTTTTTAAAGCTTAAAAAATAATGGTCTAGTAAAATTTAAGTAAAAATTTATTTTTGGAAATAATGTATAAAGGATTATGAAAATAGTGTGGATTTTTTTATTGAAACAAATGTAGATGCATCAACTAAAATTTTATTTAAAATATGGTGTATAAGTGATCGGGTATAGTGTATAGATATTTTTTATAATATGATAACAATAATTTTTGTATAATATGATACATTATAATCATTAAAACACCATATCTGATCATTTAAGTAGTATAATTAAAAAAATATGTGTACACCATACCCAATTAGGTATGCTTGTCTAGTTATCATATTACCAAATGTTTTATTTTAATATAAAAGTTCAATTAATGCATCTACATTTATTTCAATAAAAAAAATTCCATAGTATTTTTATAATCCTTTATATGTTATTTCTACAAATAATTTTTTAATATGAATTTACTATTTCCACAAATAAATTTTTTAATTTAAATTTACTAGACCATTATTTCTTAACCTGTATAAAGGTATTTTCTATGATTTAATCAGCCTTTCATTTTTAATTTAGGTTTAGGACATTAGAAAAGAAAATTTTTTAAAGTTTGAATAGGACTAGCAGTAATTGTTGCACATGCAGTTAGTAAATTATGAAACTTATAAGTGGTACACATACACTTAGTAAATTATGCAACTAGCAAAGCAAAATAAAGTGTGTGTGTGTGTGTGTGTGTGTGTGTGTGTGTGTGTGTGTATTAAAACAATATAAGGACCACCTATATGGTGATGGATAAGAATCATGACTCGAAGATTTTCTATTTTTCTATATTGTGTGAAATCTTTTATAGAAACATGTCTATCTATTTGGCAATTGTTTTTTCACATAAAATTATAGGCCCCATTTAATATAGGGGAACAGGTTGTTATGGGTCTAATTAAACACACCTTATTGTCTCTAGATATTAAAAAAAAAACACCATTAGTTTGGGCCAATGACATGGGCTATTTTGATATTTTTTTAACTAGACAAGCTATTTTTGGGTTTGATAAACCTAAAAAAAATATTTTGATATTTGGTTCTAAAGTTGATAAACCCAATGCACAAACCAAATATGAGCTCTCATAGAGCTCATCTCACAAAATGTTTAAGTTTTCACTAATATAATTTTCTAGTTATAAGAATTTGAAGAACTTTTAAAAGATTCTAAAAGCTTTTACAAATTACATGGATTCCTAAGAATACCAAAGAATACAATCCAAATAAAGTTAAAATAAAATCAAAGGTAAATTAAATTAATTTGAAAAATCTTATGTAATAAGACTCTTCAAAATTTAAAATGCCAAACTTACTTTTCTTTTTACATGTCTCGCGTTCCCTTTCACTACCCAGAGACAAGCACCAACCCCTATTACAGTTCCCTTTCACAGATATTTCAACTATTGAGAGATTTAAAACCAGATAAAAATATATTAAAAATTCATTTGGATTTGAGTATAATTAATTGTGTGTTATCCAAATTATTAAGACAATATGTTTGAGTTGGAAATTAACTAAAAGGAAAATTAGGATTGAAGAATGTTTCCTTGAAGTCGTTGTTTGGATAAATCAATTGTTGCATATTTGAATATAAATTTTTGTTAATATTATCTCTCTCGCTTTTTCTTTTTCCTAGTTTTATTCATGATGTACATTCTACCCTTTCTAATAAAAATGCTTGTGGTCTCACAAGACTGTCAATTTCTATTCACTATGCTTACATATATATTCATCATGCAATCTCAATTCAGTAGTCCATAACTTTTTGCCAAATTTTGAGCTAATTAAAGGATTAGTATGATATTTATTCTAATTACTTATTTAAATTATATTGTTTACTTCATAAAATATGGAATCGAATTTCAGAGAAGATAACATAGAATTGAACTTAGAAGTAGGTGAAGAACATCATGGGTTAGATATGGTAATGGCATAGAATGTGGATGTAGAAATGGAAGTGCAATGTGTGGATGAGGTGATGGCACTAGTCAAAAGCATGATTTTTTATAATGAAATGTTGTGAATCTATAGGCTTTGGTGTAGCAATTGTGAATTCACAAAAAAAGGAGGAGATAAAATTTTGGGTACATTTCCAATTTCATAAGGGTGGATTGCCTAATAATATTGTTCATCCTTCAACAAGTAACCCAAAAACCAAATCAAATTGCAAAACATCAGTGAAAATTGCAAAGAAAATTGATGACAATTAGAAGATGACTGCAATTAATCTAGAGCACACCCATCCTATGCAACATGATTAAAAAAAAATACTTAAAGTGCTATCGAAATACCCCACTCCATGTGCAAAGAAATATTAAGTTATATCATGAGGTAAGAATCAAGGTCAATCAAACCAACAACTCATTAGAGCAGAGTGTGGGGTAGCATCAAGATACAACATGGATTGAAAAATATATCCTCAATCACAATGTTAAAGTTACGTGACATGGTTTCAAAAGAGGAGATGCCCAAGAGACATTGAAAAAGTTTAAAATGATGCAAGAAAACAATAAGAATTTTTTTGTATTTTATTGATGTGGATGAGAAAATTATCTTAGAAAAGTATTTTAGGTAAATTCTAAGAGCTAGAAAGCATAAAAAGAATTTGGAGATTTAGTGAAATTTGGCACCACTTATCTTTTCAACATATACGAAATGCCTTTTGCCCTTTTGTCATTGTCAACCATCATGTTCAATTTGCATTGCTTGGATGTAGGTTAGTAGAACGAGAGGAAACACAGTCCTTTGTTTGTCTATTTGAGACATGTCTTACTTGTATATCTAACATTCACCTGGAGTTCATTATAACATATCAAAATAGGGAAATTCAAAATCCCAGGGGTCAAGTATTGCCCCAAGTAAGGCATTGATGCTGATTATGGCATATTATGAAGAAAATCCCATAAAAATTCAAGTTACATCTAATGTATGAAGAAATCAAGCATGAGATTAGTAATGTTGTGTATGATTCTGTAACTACACAATATTTTGAAGAAAGTTGTGGTGAAATGTTGAAAAATTATGAACTTTAAAACAATAAGTGGTTGTGCTCAATGCTTGATGAATGCAAACAATGGGTACCAATGTTTGTCAAAGAAAAAATTTTAGGAGGGGATGTCCACAACTCAATGCAGCAAAAGAATGAATGTGTTCTTTGATGGATATATTCACTCAAAAAAAAACATAGAAAGAATTCGTGGTTCAATACAAAAATTCATTAGATAATAAGGCCAAAAAGGAAGAAGAGGAGGATAAGTTCTTACAATCATAGTACCAAGCATATCTCTATTTGGATTCGAGCATCAATTTTAGGTTGCATACTCTTTGGTATCATTTTATTTTTTTTATTCATGTTTTTGAAGTGTTTTTTATCTAATTTTTATTATTTGATGTCAAATATATAATTTTTTTTATGAAAACTTATAACTCTCAATTTCAAGCATTATACACAAAAAAAAATACAAGATCTTTTGGAAACAATTTGTAGGTGTTGCATGTCAGTTCGATGACAAGCCTATTGTTGATGGAGTCGAACATTATTTCATTGATCATTGTTGTCATGTTGGTAAGTCAAAGCCTACTATTAATATTGTTCAATTCATTATTCATTCAACCAAACAACAAAGGAAACCAATTATATTTGTTGATTGTTCTAGACCAGTTGCATGTTATGCTCACATATATTAAGAGTTTGAATAGAAATATGTTGCAAGAAATAACATAGAAATACATTCTACAATGATGGAGGAAAATGTGGTTAGAAGTTATAAAAAAGGTGAGATTAAGCTATATTAATTAGCAAAAAAAACTCAAATAGCACTATCTTGATGAGTTGCATATTCAATGAGGTTAATGATAGAGTGATATTCTTTGAAACCCAAATTGGGTGGATAAAGGGGATTTTATTACAGTCTAGTGAATCAAGCAAACAGGAAGTTTCAAGCAATATGTTTTCGATGAAACCGATCTCTAATAGTGTATAATTTTTTGAAAGTTTGGAATTTCAATTAAATATCATTGGTAATCCTAGTCATGGTATTAAATGAGGGAAACCAAAAAAGTTGAGGAAGATCTCACAAGCTGAGAAAGCAAAAGCAAAGAGGAAAAAATTTCAATCATCTATCTTTAATGCGTAGGTTATAGACTTCATATATTTCTTTATAGTGAAATTTAAGAAATTTTTTTATCCTATTTTAATCTAAAGTCGCCAATTTTACTTAATTTTTAAAGATTTTTGAAGGTTGACTCATGTTATTTTCCACAAATCCTTTTCCCTAGTTGTCATATATGAATCTAGTAATAGCTCTACCCTTAACATCCCTTCCATATAGGTAAGGATAATTTTTTCCATTGTCTTTTTTTACTTTTTTTTTGTAGCTAAATTGTTTTTTTTTTTGGTTTTGAATTTTTTTTCAATCTTATGTTGATATACCTTGTAATTAGTATTACTTATGAAAATTTCTTCCAAGTATAGTTTTTTTTGTTATACATCTCATTTTTATAGTCATTACATTTAAATTTTGAATTAACTAATTTATATGATTAAATATATCATTAAAATCAACTTAAAAATAATAATAAATTTTTTTCTTTGGTTTAGGATTCCCAAGTTAGTACTACATTTCTTGATCTAAATGCACAGGCAATTGATTAGATGAACATTTATAACCACAAGAAGAATGCAAGTTGTGATGCTTGGCCATAGGGAAGTGACGACAACTCTCTTAAGGAAGTTTTTAACCAATATGTTAATATTTGTTTCATGAAATAAGGCATATTTTAAGGGGTTGTTAATATTTCCCAAAATTAGTGGTCATGTTATTGCCATTTTAACTAAATTGAATAACTTACTTGGACTCTTGTGCTTCAAGAGTATTATATTGAATTGTTAGCCACCTTTATTTTTAGGTATGTGATACAAAGTAATGTTAGGTGGAAATTTAGGTTATACCATGAATATTTATAGTGTTGTGATAGTTAAGATTACCATTTTTGGGCTCATAGAATAATCAAAGAGCTAAGGAAGTAAACTTATACTATTTTTAGTCTCATTTTAGTTTTGTAATTATACAAGTATTTGAACTGATTTACTATCTATTTTTTCTTTCATGGTGTCAAATATGCACTATTTTGAGCTTTGTTTATTAGATTTGGATAATACAACCTCATTCAATATTTTTCCATTATATATAAGTTGCCTATTGTTTTCTATAGATATATGTTGAAATATAGCAGTAAAATATTTATTAATGACGTGCAAACATGGAAATTAATCATGTTCAAAGTTAAAATATATGCTTTATTCTTAACTCATGATTCATATTATACGCCTAATTCTTAACAAAAATAAGCACATTTAATCTTCAAAATTTACAACAAGATGCCTGATATCTAGAGAACTGACAAAGACATTTTTCATATCAGGTTAAAATATATCTCATGGGGGCATGACAGTGGGGTTTCCTAGCCATAAATACATGAGAAAAAAAATACAAACAAAAAAAAGCAAAACAAGACCCACCACCAACACCCAAAAGGTTGAAGATAACAAAATAGAACACATCAGCATAGTATCATTCCACAATCTCAAACAAAAACTAATGACCCAATGAGCATTCCTTACCTGAGGCTACTCAATATTCTTCGTCTTCTCCTAATATTTTTGTAAGCTTTCATAGTAGTTCTTCGTAGCAACAAACAACAAATAAGGCAAACACCAGCAGTGGTGAAAGGCGACAACAACAAACAAAGGCAACTTCAAACTATAATAGGGAGTGGCATCTATCTCTAGGCGATGAAGGTGACTATGAGACTGGTAAAAATAAAATGAAGTTTGGCATTTTGATTTCCAAAGAGTGTTGCTACATAAGATTCCTCAAGTTAATTTAGTTTACTTTTTATTTTCTTTTAGCTTTATTTAGATTGTATTGTTTGGTATTCTTGAGGACCCAAATAATTTGTAAAAGTTTTTGAAACTTCTCTAAAAAAATTGGTTTTTGTTTTGGATTTTCCATTTGGGTCCATAACATTAGTAGTGTGGTAAGGGAAGTAAACAATGTTAACTTGACAGATGATTTTATTCTAGAGGAAATTAAGAAAGTTGTCTTCTAAGTGGGCTCGATAAAAGCTTTAATCTCGATGTTATGTTTGATGCTTTCTTCTAAACATTTAGGCCTATTACTAATGAAAACATTTGCATTGCGTGTTTAGACTTTGTGAATGGGGGTTCTTTTTCCTATCACATTCTATAATATTCATTTGTTTTTAAAAAATAGCTTATTTTTTTATATAAAAAAATGTAATATTTTGTGTGAGTTTAGCATTTGGAATTTTAAATATTTTATTTGGGATATTTAATTTTTACTTGTTAAAAAATCTATATTTAGATCTATATATAAATAAAAGAAAATTTTCTCCCAAAAAAATATTAAATTTCCCACTCAAAACCAACATCTAGTTTTCAACCAAAATTAAAATATTTAATTTACATTGGTTTATCTATCTATCTGTATGTCTGTCTATCTGTCTTTCTATCTGTCTATCTACCTATCTATCTATCTTATCTATCAATATAAGATAAGTTCCCGATAAAAAAAATATATTAACTAATTTTTTTGCTCATAACCCACATCTAATTTTCAGCTAAAATTAAAATTGCTAATCTATATGTATATATCTATATTGCATTTTATATTTAGATATAAAATATAATTTTCTACCAAAAAAACATTGACTAACATTTTCATTCACAACCAATGTCCATTTAAACTTAAAATAAAATAATAATAAAATTAAAATCAAATCAAATATAAATCAATGAAAGAGTAATTTGATATTAAAATATAGGAGAAAAAGTGGGTAATTAAACAAATGAAGAATTAATCTATATATCTCTATGTGTGTGTCTGTGTGTAACAGAAGTTGTTGAAAAATATTATTAACTAACTATCTCGCCCATAACCCATGTCTAAATTTTAGCTAAAATTAAAAAATAATATATATAGAAGTTGAACTTAAAATAATTAATCTACACTATCTATATCTATATATCTATATTATATTTTTATATATAAAAGAGAATTTCATGCCAAATAAACATTAACTAACTTTTCTAGCCATAATTTATGTCTAATTTTCAACTAAAATCTAGAATATTTGATCCCACTAATATATGTATGCTATAATCCTACCAATTAATTAAATTTAAAATAAAAAATTCAAATCCATCAAATACCAACAAACACTCCCATACATTTATTCTATTTTAGTATCAAGTTACTTCTCTTTCAAATTTAACCCTAATAAATTTAAAATCTTTCAAATAGAAAAATACAAAAAAACCCATATTTTTCCAATTATCATTTTGTAATTAGATGCTCAATTGCTCATTCTGAACCCTCAATTTGAAATTTAAATTCCATAATTTATACTACATAATCAAGTATGTTATTCAAATCTTCTTAAATAATAAAAAAATTATATTTAATATATAAAGCATGAGTAAAAAATTGAACCAAAAAATGGCTAAAAAACTTATCTTCTTTATCTAAGTTCTCACTTTGTACCCTACATTTTAGCATCAAATTACCCATCTTTCAAATTCATAACCAATAAATTTAAAATCCTACAAAAAAAAACTAACAAACTGGTTTCAATATTTCTCCAATCACAACATTCATAATGAGAGATTAATTACTCATTCACAACCATTTTTTTCTATAATTTAAATTTGAAGTTCAAAGTCCATAATCTATTGTAATACCTCCATTTAGCACTTTTTTTTCTTAAAAAAGATTAATTATGGAAGTTAAACCCTTAAAAAAGTGGGTGATATATATAAGTTTGTTTCCTCTACCTTTTTTTACCAAGTGTTAAGGCTAAAGCGTTTATCCATTTAAATTAACATCAACTATTAATAAGAAGCAGATAAAAAAATATTATAATATTAAAATTTTCTAATAAAAGAAGATTAGACAAAATAGTTACAACTAATAAAAGTGAAAAATATAGAAGGGAGCATAAGAGACCAAAGAATATGTAGATCAAAAGATGTCAGAATGTACACTTGATAATCCTAACTCTCAACTCCTACCAAAATCTATTAAATTGTTATAACACTTCAAATTTTATTACTGAAAAATTTTATTTTACAGCAGAAGCTTATAACCAAAATATAGGGCATTACCACCATAATCGATATAAGTTTGCCTTACCATATCATCTTCACATCAATATAAGGCTAAAACCATTAAAATGTTAACCAAAATAAATATAAAACAAGAGAAATTTTATAAATATAAATTTGGAGATTAACTTCGAGTACAATGACAAAATATAGACAAAAGAGATACCATAGAGCTAAGCATCCAAAAATGTATCTAGATGAAACTATTCTCCGGATAACATGACTCTATGCTCATGCCTTGATCTAAAACATCACTCTACCCCATACAATGCATCATAGGTAGTAAAGACATCTAGCTAGTGTTAGGCTCAATTTAATTTATTATAATTTTAGGTTATTAATTAGTCTCTATGGCAACTAAACTAGGGGTTTGAAGGTATTTAAGGGAAACTAAATGGCTTACGGGTAAGAGTGAGATCATTAATAAATGACAAGATTAGGAGGCTAATCACTCAAAAGTTAGAGTTAGGAAAATTCGAGGTACTACAACTCCAATTTCATCTCGACATTAATTTCCTAGCTTTATATGACTAACCAACAAAATATACCTATCAACAAGTAAACTGATCACAAGTAATATAAGAAAAGTGTGAGTCTTTACTAGGTCATGCATGCCCTTTAGTTGATCAGATGTTGGACAAATGATATTTAGTTGCTTATTTTATTTACTTTTTACTCAAAATCAACTCCTACACCTAATAATTTCATATATTTGGTACCAAATTAAATTATATGATAGTCTTCCCAATTTTTATCTATTAATTGGATTTTCTACCTTTTCTATATTAATCTAATTGTTTTTGACCCTTTCATGGTCAATGTTGACAGCAAAATTTCAACCCCATGTCTTCCTTATCTAATTTTCTTTATTATTTACCATTCAACCAAGATTTTGGCTACAATTCCATTCTTACATTTCCTATTAATTCTCAAATTCTTACCTTCTAATAATCACTCTCTAACTTGAAAGCAACCCTCTAATCAGATCTCTCCTCCCTCATTTTTGATATCCATAGAGATATAAGCCTCTCAAAACCTCATTCCCTCATTTTTTAGGTTATCCAAGTGTAGAAAAAGAAAGTGGTCGCACTAAGCAGCTATTTATGGCTTACAGAGCCTTTTATTTTAAGTAATTTTAACACCTCAAAATTTTTAACCATTTTTTTTGGGCATTTAGACTTTTATTTGAAACCTAACTCTAAAAAATTAAATAATTTATTTTTATTAACCCTTAATCCATAACCCAAACAAATCCTTAAATAAATTATCCTAACTGGTTTACCCTTTTCCTTTTATCTTAAACTTCATCCTTAACTAGTTAATTTTGTCCTTTTTCTTTTCTAACCAGATACTGTAACCTAATCAAACTAAACCTAAAATAATAATAAAAAAATCCTTGTCTTTGTTAACCTGCTACCATCTCTCTAAGTCATGCAAACCCCCCACACCATCCCATTTTCTTAGCCACAAAACACTCTCCATGTTCCATCTACCTTTCCACAAAATCTACCCTAATAACCTCCCTAATCCCTTTTTATCCCTACTTCCATTTTTCTCCAACTGAACCCAAGCCCATTCCTTCCTTATTCTTTTCTTCCATATCCCTTACTTCTGGTTTTTTATTCGAACCATCACCACCCTCCCAACCATTATCACTTTCTCCCTAACCAACCTCATCTGGTTCCATTTGCACCTACCATTCACACCAAAAACCAACCTCCATCAACTTAACTCCCCCATTTCCTTCACTACTCTTTCACCCATTCACACCACACAATCAAACCTAAACCCACCCTCCTCTTAACACTACTTAGCCCAACCATCATTACCCTCTTACATTACCCCAACCCCTATTGCATCACAGCCTAACACGACCTCATCCCATATATTGTTAATGTTTCACTTAACTCTACCCATATTGTGTCAAGCTTCTACACAACTCCATCTCCAGCACCAAACAACAAACTCCACCATTCTAACCCTCCATTTTCACCACCTCCATCATTCCTATCACTATGCCTTGTTGCCTTACCCTGTGTTCTAGTTTATTTTTCTTTGTAATCACCAACCACCCTTAACCCTATCTGTGTTGTATTAGTCCTATTGGTGTGCCCCTACCCAACTTCATGGCCATCTCATGCACCTCCACCTATTCTACATGACATTAGTTACCCACTACTTATGTGAGTTTTACTTACTTTTAGTTGGTAGTGTATTATGAATTTTGATGAATTATTTTGATATTATTTTATGAGTATATTATAATTTTTGGCTTTATTTTTAGGTAAAGGAGGATGTATAATGGATCCTAGTAATTTATATTAGGTTGCTTGTATTTTACTTTTTGTTAAAAGTGAGGTAACCTATATGCCTTACTAAAATATGAAATATTATATGATAGCATATTAGGGTTCCAATATGTAAATTATATTAAGCATGTTTGGCTATTCTCTATTTATTTTCCTAATAATGTTATCATAAAATTTCGTATAACGAAAGCATGTTGTAATAGATTTAATGCCATGGATATATTATGTGTAATGTATGTGTGACACATGATAAGTTGCACACATTTGGACAAATTTTTTTGGCATTATTATTATTATTATATGCCCTAGGGGTATTTTTGAATTTTTAAAGCATACCATGTTATTTATTCCAATATGTATGTCTAATGTGTATTATATAATGATAAGCATTGAAGCATGTGAATTATAATGGTAGGGTTTCTAGGTCAGAGGGAGTCATAGAGGTGGTGGTGGTGTCTCACGGCGGCGGTGCAAGCTACAGTGGTGGTGGCGGTGGTTATAGAAAAGGAGGGGTTCGGGGTTGGAAAAGAGGAGGGAAGCTAGGTTTTCTAGGTCAAAGGGGGTCGTTGTCGTCGTGGTGGAGTCTCATGGCAATGGTGGTGGTGGTCAAGAGGGAAGGAGAGACAAATACGAGGAGGGAGGGGAAGGAAAGGGGATTTTGTGGTGTGGAAACGTAGGGGAAGGTTTTTTGGGTAATAAGGGAGGTAGTGGAGGTAGTGGTTACTATGATGGTGGCGATGCAGGATGGTGCAGGTGGCGGAGATGGGTGCAATAAGGTAGCTCGACCTGCCCACTCTGCAAAGGTGGGGGGAGAAGAGGAAAGGGAGTTAGGGGTAAGGGAGGTCTTGTTTGGTGGAGGGTGATGTAGGGAAGAGGAAGGGAGGGTATGGCGATGGTGGAGCACTGCAAAGGCGGCGGTGGCTCCAACTAAAGAGTTTGTGTGAGGAGGCTAGGAAGATTTTTTAGTGGTAGAAAAGAGGGAGAATTGAGGCATAGAGGGGTATAGATAGGGGAGACGGTTGAGGGAAGTGTGCAAAGGAAGAAAGAAGACAAGGGGAGAGGGTAGTTGGATGTTGGTGGGCATGTAGGTCAGCGCAACATGCACGCCTAGGGGACAGAGCAAGGAATTGGCAAGGTTGCAGGGGGTTAGGTGGCGGTTTTGGGGTTGTAGGAGGGAGGGGACCAGTATAAGGTAGTGCCAGCTGCATGATCTGTAGGTCAGGACGAGGAGAAGGTGATGGGAGAGGGAGAATTAGGGTTGCGACGCAGCCATGCCCATTGTGCTAGTCAAAGGGGAAAGGTTGAAGACGGAGTTAAAAGGGGAAGAAAGAAAGAAGGAAAGGGAGAAAGAGGGAAAAGAAGGGGCGGCCATGGACTGGCACTGGGTCGTATAAGGGGAAAGAAAAAAAAGAAGGGAAGTGGGTCAGGGTAAAGAAAGGAAAGGAGAGGAGGTGAGAGGGAGATTAGGTCGTGTTGGGTATGGCCCAGTACGGCGAGGGAGGGAGAAGTAAAGGAAAAAAGAGAAGAAAATAAATAAAGAAAAAAGACAAAGAGAAAGAAGAAAAGTGGGGTGGTTGGGGTGGTTTGGGATTTTTTGATATTTTAGGAATAATAAAATTAGTAATAATAAATAAATAATGTTTTATTAATTTAGCAATTATTATTATTATTTACTTAAAATTTATTCTAGTTTAGTAAATTATTCTAGCCTCCACTATTTTGATCCCTACATTATTTTCCTCCTTTTTGGCCTTAATTATTATTATAATGATATCATTATTTTATTAAAAATGGTATATTTAATTAAACCTTACCTAATAATCCTTATTTTATTTTTAATTTCTAAAATAGGGTTTTGAGGTATTATATGGTGGCCAATGGCAGTGTAGGAAAAATGGTAGCCAAGAGAGGGAAGGAAGGAGGGGGAAGAGAGGGCTCGGTGTGGTGGTGATGCTAGGCTAAGGTGCTTAAGGTAGGGTGTTGCCAGAATGGTAGTGGAAATGAGGGGGAAAAGAGGGGGTTAGTGGTGGTGATGTGGCCAATCATCACTGTAGGGGCAAGGGAGGGAGAAGGAAGGAGGCCACGGTAGGGAGGGGCGTTAGCGTTGCACAGGGAACGAAGGGAGGTGGCAGGGAGATCTACTAGATTGATGGCAGGCAGCAAGGGTGGTTTGGTCGGTGGACCTAACGACAACGCTAGAGAATCGAGGTAGAGAAGTAGAAAAGAGAAAAATAGAGGAAGAAGGGACGGAGATTCGGTTGGCTCGTTGATGAGGGAAAGGAATAAATGAGGGGAAGAGAGGAGGGTGGTCAGGGGCATAAATAGGCAAGGGTCTTGGGATAGGGAAGACAACAAGGAGAATATTGGGGGCTTTAGGCGTGCATGGCTTGTAGAGAGGAAGCAACCCCAAGAAGGGGTTTTAATAATGGTTTGTTTATGGTTGTAATAACGATTTTGAACCATTATTAAACCGTCCATTATTAAATCTTTAATAATGTTTCATAACCGTCATTAAAACTATACAAAACCCATGAATATGTGCATAAACTTCATATTTAATAACAGTTTTCAAGTAAAAACCGTTGTTAAAAATAAGGTTATAATAACAGTTTTCAAGTAAAACAATTGTTAAAAACAAGGTTTCAATAATGGTTACAAAGTCAAAACCATTGTGGAAAATGAGGTTTTAATAACGGTTATTACAAAAACCGTTGTTAAAATATGATCCAATTAGGGTTTCAGTCAATGATTATGCATTTATTAAACCCTAATACGTATTAAATTAGCATAAATTTGAGATTAAATGCACAATTTTAATAACAGTTCTTATGAAAACCATTATTAAAACTTAGGTTTTAATAACGGTTCTTACTAAGTTTTAATAATGGTTTTCATAAGAATAGTTATTAAAACTCTATGATCCAATTAGGGTTTCAGTGATTGATTATGCATTTATTAAACCCTAATACGTATTAAATGAGCATAAATTTGAAATTAAATATGTGGTTTTAATAACAGTACTTAATAAGAACCGTTATTAAAACTATATGTTTTTTAATATTTTTGTTGTTTTGTTCCTACCCACATACACAGTTGTATATTCAAATATTTACCAAATCTGTAATGTAAAACACATCAATTCATACCAAATCTACAATCACACCATAATTTCAATCAATCTCTAATTGGTATGTCTCAATACACTAGGCATACTCAAGAAGAAAAATTAGTAGGCATACCACAACTTGGTAGCTCTACAACCCAAAGTAAAAAGTTCATAGATCATAGCCTAAAAGACTGAAAGATAGAGACAAAATACAAACCTGAACATGCATGTAAAGTATAGATCCCTACCTAATACCTAATGAATGAGTACACGTGCTTGGCTCATTGGTCTCTAACTTCATCAATTTCATCAACATTGTATTGTTAGCCTCGTGTATAGTCATCAGTGAAAAACTATAATCCCGAGTTTTGATTAATATATAGTTAGCACTTAGGTAAAATACCAAATATATATGTCATGATTCATTAATGGAAAAATATGGAAAAGAAAACATACATGGCTTGGATCTATGTTGACCGATATGTTCTAGACTATCAGATCCATTGCTCTACATATATAGTATCCAAAATCATTGCCATTTTGTTGTTGTGGATGCTGTCAAATGAATTCAGTTAGTTCACTAACTATTATATATTAATTTGAATTAAAACAAAATACAAAACAGTTGTCTTCCTACTTACCATGACAGGCTCATATTGAAGATTCTTTGGGTCTGGGACACCATTCCCACCTCTCCTTTGATATGTCGTTCGTAGTGTCCTAATAAATAGAATTGGATACACAATATTGTAAGTATATATACCTCAAATAATGAAAGTATGAGGTGAAAAGTATACTAACATGTCGATAAATTCCTTCCCGCCATGAAGAGCGACTTCAAAAGGCACGTCATAGGTTCGAAGGGAATCAAACATATAGAATTTATTAAGATTAGGTCAGACAGTATACAAAACCCAATGTTCAATTGTGAGGTGAGGAATGAGATAGAGCTTGTTATGTCCCTCAATCAAAAAGCAATCCGCTAAATAGTTTATGTGCCTACCCTCTCTTATTGTACTACTGTCAGCTATGTAGTATGGGCACACAAACACAATAGAGGACAACATTCCCTCCATCGCAGGGTGACTAGTTACCAACCTATGGACAACAATAACAATGTATATTTGTTAATAACTAATAACTCATATAAGAGGTCATAAAAATTTTAATAGTATAAGAAGTACTAAAATCTAAAATATGAAATAATAATTATGTGACATAGATGAAACACTTATGGTTGACATTCATTCTTGATTATAAATGTCACTTATGCCAATCGTCGATATCATGTAAGTAGCATCATCCCTTCCAACATACTTAGGACGATGATCAATGAAAATATAATTGTCCCTAAGGTAGTTTTGGGTATAGAAATATAATAAAGCTATTGCTGGTGGAGGTTGGTTCTTCTTTGAAGAATGAATCTTTTGTGGGGCAACTGATTTTTCAGATTTAGCTCTCTTTCTATTAGCAGCGCCCTCTTTTGTGTTACTCATTCTACTAGTATCTTTTTTGGTTTTACTAGTAGGAGCAGTCTTCTTTTTTTATTCCTTTTTTGATTCCTTAATTGATAATAATATAAAAAATATGTATTGAGCATATATATATGAAAAAGGTATAACCAGTGTAACTACTAAAAAAGGTCTAATGAAGATGTCAAATGTCATTACCTCTTCACTAATGAGACGTATCTGATCCGCAAGCCAAGGCACGAAGCTTCCATGAGCTTCTAGCACTATGGCTGCCTCATCACCCTCTTTATAACAAGGCAAGGGTGCACTGTCAATGATTGGATTGTCAATACTCACGGCCCTGTATTTAGGGCTAAATTATACTCATGAACGGTTTACGTTTGAAAACTGTGACTAATACGTATCCTTCCTTTCGCTAAAAGATTTGAAAGGTTGTTCGCTAAAAATTTACATTTATTTAAACCCTAAACGAAAATATTACACATTATTAATTATTTATTACATCGAATACATTTAATAAGAATTCATAGTTTGTAATGCTTACCTTGGGAAGAAAAGAAAGATGTGGATCAACTTCACAACTGTCTCTTACGCTATTTACATTGGGTATGTGAAGCTGATTATAGTCGACTGAATTGGATGGCTTATACCCTTGAGATTTAATAAATGATAACTCTTGCTCCATTGTTGCCATCCTTTCAAATGTCATGTTCAATTTTTGAGTGAGGATGGCCACTTGCTCAATAGTGCTACAAGAACCACGAGATGGACTACATATGCTCGTTCTCATAACACCTAATCCAAGACCCCTGTGTCTTCCAAGGTGTTCTACAATTCCTGTAGCCTAGGACACAATATTATATTGGTCCACCCCCTCCTCATCATCTGACATTTGAATTTTGTCCTGTAATGTATACAATATATGTAAATTTAGTTTATATGAATTAGCATAATATAATAGTTTTCTAAAAGAAAATTAAGTAGGGTTATAGATATCTACAAACATACAATTTTTTTGGCTAAAACATCTACATCTTTATTAATATATCCATCTTTTGTTGCTCTAGCCTTCTTTAATAATGTACCAATATTGATGGATGAAGTACATGGATCTAAGTCTTGGGCTAGGAGATATAAATCAAAAAATATTCTTAATTAAGAATATTATTATAAAATTTAACATTTACATATAAATAGATAAATCATAATCACATGCCAAGTCCTCTTCAAGGCCTGCATAGCCTTTGCGAGCCATATTATGCCGATATTGATTCTACTTCACAATCTCTTTATTTTTTGCACTTTTTTCCTATGTTACAATCCAAAACATAGTCACATGGTTATTTCAATATTAAGCATAATATTGGGATATAAAAAGTTTAATTGTTATCTAACAAATACCTTAAAATCCCCCGTAAAATGATATGCAATAAATTGGTTCCAGTTTTCTTGATCAATGAAACCATATCATTTGGGTGGGCTCTATCGTAGAGAACCATCCCTCTTTCTATACATTTTCCTACAAGATAAATATGACCTAAATGTTCTTAGACGCTCCCCACAATTTTAAGAAGCCATTTCTTCCTACTCTCCGGTACATTAAACACTCTCTACAAAATAAGACATATAGATTTATACTGATGTTAATGTATTAAAATTAATAACATTTGACATACAAAAATGATTACATAAAATAGCATATTTACCGTGATTTTTTGCCAAATATGCTTCTTATAACCCTTTGGAACCAGCTTCCAATTATTATAGGAGATAGGAACATGGTTACGGATCACGAGTGAAATGTACATCAAGAACATGTCTGCGTAATAGCCAATGGAAAGATTGTAAGTATTCCATCCCAACTCGACTAGTTCTCCTTTATTCCTCATGTCGGTGATAATTCTCATAATGGTAGGTCCTCTTTTCCTTTCTTCATCACTACTGTCCCTATCAATATTTTGTTGGAAATATTTCTATAAAAAATTAATAAATAAATTATGTTAGAATGTTATGTATTAACCATAATGTACCACTATCTTATTGATACAATAAATATCCTATCATAAATGTTGAAAAATGCATTTAAAAAAAACCAGCACATATATCATATGTTAAAATATTATTACCCTCATTGCCTTCTTTTTCTTCTTTTTCCCCCTTGTTTTTAGATTAGTTTTAGGATATGATACATATATTATGAATCATGCTATCACGTTTCCAAAAAGATATTAATACTCAATGAAACTGGTCATACTTAGAAAGAGTTCGTATATATACATACATACGTACGTAGAAAAATATTGTACAATGGTTCAAATTACAAAAAGATATACATACTATGGGATTTAAGCAATAGCAACACTATATACATCAAAAGGTTGCTACAACCCAAATACCTAAAAAACAAAAACTCATAACCCTAAAACTAAATCCCCTGGTAGGCTCGTTGAGCCTGACTAATAACTATAACTCTAAAAGTTCCCTCATCACGATATATCATATAATCCCTAACATCATCGCAAGAGAGTCTACTTGCAGATACTCTAGGGTAATCGGAGTGGATACTCAAAGACAAACTATGATGAAGCCTCCACTAATCATCAATGACCATCAGCTCTCTCAATATCCTATCATACACTCTAGCAAACACCTCACCCTCAATAAATTACAGCTGTGGTGCATTAGTGTGGTAGACAAACCAATGCAAAAAAGTAGACGTAGCCAACACCCATGGCTCTATCTGAAGTAGGGTCAACGAAAGGTGATATGATTTGAAATGGAAGGGGTGATAAGATGAGTCACTCGCATACGACCGACCTAGCTCATCGTATAACCATATCACATGAGTTCGTAGATCTGTATGTGGTGTCATACGAAAATATAGTGGAGGGTATGTCATCTCACTACCTACAAATGAGAACCACTAAATCTTATCATCAAGGTTGTTCTCGAAAGGATCTAAATTACAGAATATGTAAACTGATCTTCAACTAGCTAGACAAATCATAAATATATTCTACCAGATCTTAACCAACTATGTAAAGGTAACAACATCAAACTATGTAAAATAAGGACATAATCTTTAGTTATATATTTAACAAACCAGTTGAACATCAAACTATCATCAAATCGTTCAAGCTATGCATAGTAAAATCAAGTAGATATTAATAAGATAATATAAATAAATAAATATATACATATATATATATATATATATATATATATATATAGTAAAACCTAGCTACCTATAATTTAACCCTAATAAATCCTATATTATTATTATTATTGTTATTATTATTATTATTATTATTATTATTATTATACACAATTATCCTTGTCTATTTAATTTTTCACTTTTATATTTAGCATAATAAATGCTAAACCATAACCCTAATAAATTATAATAAAAACTAACCCTAAACCTCATAAGATAATGTTCCTAAACCTAGCTAATTATAATTAAATCCTAATAAATCATATACTCCTACTACTACTACTACTACTACTACTACTACTATTATACACAATTATTCCTCTCTATGTAATTTTTCACTTTTATATTTAGTATAATAAACGATAAACCATAACCCTAACCCTAATAAATTATAATAAAAACTATCCCTAAACCTCATAAGATAATGATCCTAAACCTAGCTAACTATAATTAAACCCTAATAAATCCTATATTATTATTATTATTATTATACATAATTATTCCTCTCTATTTAATTTTTCACTTTTATATTTAGTATAATAACCGATAAACCCTAACCCTAATTAACCCTAATAAATTATAATAAAACCTAACCCTAAACCTGATAAAACCCTAATCCTAAACTTAGCTAACTGTAATTAAACCCTAATATATAAATCATATTATTATTATTATTATACATAATTATTTCTCTTTATTTAATTATTCACTTTTATATATTCTTTATTTTATATATATATTTAATCCTCATCAAATAAAAATCATTAACATATGCATCTCTAATTGAAAATTTCATTTAATGATGTGTATATGTAAAATATATTTTCATTTCGTTATATGACATTTCCTATATCTTATAACTAGTTTCCTATACTTATTAATGAAAATGTATATATATATATATATAGTTTTTATGAGTGACATTATTAATAATTTGAAGTATTTTATTTCTCTAGCTTCGTATATAATTCTACACTCATGCATGTTATATATATATATATATAAAGGTCTCGGCCAACACATACATTTGTTAATATATAACAGTATCACAACAAATTCAACAATGAACAGTAACATTTTTTAACGATAAATCGCAATTTTTCAATAACAAACAACACAACTCTATAGCAATGTGCATGCATTTAGATATATATAGGAAGAGAAAAAGCTATGAGCGGAAGGAAAAAATATACGTAAAAGGAGTGGCAGCGAGCAAGAAAACTAGGGGCGGGCAAGAGGAGAGCTACGTCGACCTACAAACATGGCGGAGGAAGAAGGTACAAGTGTTGGCTAGGTTTGGAAGAATGACAGCACACACATGTAAAGCCAAGAATGGCAGAGGTGTGGTGCTGTAAGGAAAATGAGAGTTGGTGGTGCGAGGGTTTTCCTTACTTGAGAGGAGTCGGAGTGGTGGCGCATGGTGTGGTGGTGCAAGGGTTTGTAAGAGAAGGAGAGTAAGAGAGGGAAGGTGCAAAGTCTAAAATATTTGGCATGAAACAGAACTGAATGAAATAAAAGGCGGATTTTGGGTTTTATTAACGGTTCTTACAAGAATCGTTATTAAAACATCTTTTAATAACGGTTCATGCTGGAACCATTATTAAAATTGTAAGACTTTTGACAACGGTTCTTATAGGAACCGTTATTAAAACCTATTTTAATAATAGTTTTTCTTGAACCGTTATTAAAACTTCCGTACAAATTTTAACGTTGGGTTTTTAATAATGGTTTTGAATTATAACAGTTATCAAAACTATCCCGCATATTAATTTTTACAAGTTGGACAAAGGTTTTTGAACAACCGTTATTAATTTTCCGTTATTATTTCCCATTTTTTTAGTAGTGAAGGGCAGGGTATTAGGGTGTAGGCACACAAGGTGAAGGGTTGTAGGGAGGCGCAAGGGTACAGGTGGCATGGTAGGGTAACGGGCGTGGGGTGTACATGGTAGGGGTTACATGGCTAAGAGGGGTAAGAGAGGGGGTACATGTAGGGATGTTAAGTCCCTTTTGGGGATAGAAGAGGAAAGGAGAAGGGAAGTGGGGAAGGAGAGTGGTGGGGAAGAAAGAGATAAAGAAAATAAAGTTAAAAAAAGGAAAAGAAAGGAAAAAAAGGATGTGGGATGGACACTACCAGGTGGAGAGAAACATAAAAAAAATAGAGAGAAGAAGGTGTTGGGCTAGGTTGGTGCAGCCCGGAAAGGAGAGAAAAAAAATAAAAGGAAGGAAAAAAAAAAAGAAAGAAGAAGAAGGAAGAAGATAAAATAAAAGGGAGAATTTTTTAGTGTAGAATTTAGGTTTAGGTTTGGGTTACATTTTTGGATATGTAAAATTAAAAAAAAAAAATTATTTATAAATTTTATAGAGTTGAGTTTAAGTTAAAATAAAATAATATAAATAAATATATTTGGAATTAGGTTAGGTTAACATGTATGGTAAATCAAAATTAAAATTTATATGGTTTTGGGGTATTAGTGGTAAGGATAACCAGTGATGGTTTCTATTGTGTGTTTGGTGATAATAATAAGGAGAGAAAAGAAGCAAAGAAGGATGAAATGGTGGCATTAATTTTGAAAGAAAATATAGAGGCAAAGAGGAGGTAGTTTAGGGAATTAAGTGGGTATATGTATATATATATATATATATATATATATATAATTACAGACATAGAGGGAAGGATACAGGTAAGGCATGATCAATCATATTTTTTCAACAAAACCCGTCAGCGTAAGGTATGGGTGATGATGTGGTGATGGGGTAAGGTGTAGGTGATGGAAGCATGGTAAAGGCAGAGTCATGATCAGGTAAGATTTTACACAACAAAAGGGAGAGATGGGAGAGAAAGAAAAGTAAGGTCAACCAACAGGTAAAAGAAAATGAAAAGGAATGGAAAAGGAGAAGGGAAAAAGGAAAAATGAGGATGAAATAAGTGTAGGTTTAGAATTAGATTTAGGTTAAAATAATTTAGGTTAAGGTATTTGGATAATTTAAATAATAACCATTCGAGATTAGGTTTAGGTTAAAGTATTAAGAATCTGGAATATAGATTAAGTTAGGTAAAAAATATAAATTTTTTGAGTATTAGAATTAGGTTACAATGTTAATCACTTAGGATTAGGTTTAGCTAATTTTTGGTTATTGCATGAGACTTGTAGGGTATAGTGAATGTTGAGTGGTTTTTGACCTTAAAGGTACTTAGGCTATTTTATGAGATTGTGGGAAAATAAATGTAAGTATGTGAGATACTTGGGTTAAAATATGCTAAGAAAGTTATGTGAGATACTTGGATTAATTATGAATACCATAGGCTTTATATAATATGGAAATGACTTAATTTGATAATAGTAACCCTATGGGTTTGATTGTTATTGCATTTTCAAAATGTTAGAATTGTGCCTTGATTTTTGGATATATTATTAATAATGATATTTTAGGATATTGTGTTGAATTCGGTAGTTTATTAAGTCTTATGGAGAGAGTTACACTTGTTTTGTGAAATTAGGATTTTATAGAGGCATTGTGATCCTTTTTATTAGGAAATGACCTAAATAACTCTTAGTTGTGTTTTATGTGCATGGTATGTTATGTTTAGTATGCATGAAAATAATGAGATAGCCAAAAAAAATGTAATAAGATGCTACTATTTAAAATCAAATATTACGTGAGTCAAAATCAAGTTATACATGTTTATTATATTAGATAATAATAGTGGGAGGAGCATTTTTCCTTGGGAGTTGTACTTATTCATTCCATCATATGAAAATAATGATTAGGATCGTTCTATCCTAGAATTTGACCTTATTTTTTCTACTAGATGAAAATGGTGGTCGGCAATGTTATGCCCTGGAAGTTGTACATGTTTATTCCATCCGATGAGAATAGTAGTTAAGAGCATTTTACCCTGAGCGTTCTCTCTTGAGAGTTATACATGTCTGTTCCATTATATGAGAATAGTAGCTAGGAGCATTCTACCTTGAGAGTTGTACTTATTCGTTGTACCGGATGAGAATAGCAGAATCCCTAAAATCAATGTAATTAAGCAAAAGGAATGTATGTGATGTACGTGTATTTAATACTTTTTATGCCATTGCTTGAGAGGAGTGTTTTTTCAGGTTGGTGTTAGAGTATGGTTATCCAAATATCTGTCTCCTAACTTTTATTCCTTTATTTTCTATTGTATATGTTCTCTCCTATCAGTTTTGTAATATTGTATTATTATGAGATCAAGTGATTTTTGTACTTGATTTATAGATATAAGTCACTTTTTAGATTTACATGGGTTTAGGGAATATACTTTATATGTTGGATGCGATAGACTATCCTATATTGTATTATTAATGCTTCTACAAAAATAAAAAAATTTATTAACAAATTGTAGGGTGTTATAGATTCAATTAGTTACAGTCAAAGATCGATTAATATATGGTTAAAAAGTTATTTTATGTATAATGAATCAACTAGGATAATAGATAGGTACAAAAATGGTGAAAGACGTATAGAAATTATTTTATAAATAAAAAGTATATTAATATAAGTATTCATTTATTAAAAAATATCTCAAAAATATTATAATTTTTTTAATTTTATGATAATTTTTTAAGATATATTTTTATTTTTATTTTGACATCAATATATTTCGCCATGCACTTCAAGCCACCGATGATAAGCTTAAGTATTAGTGTAACAAGACATAATTTCTTAGGATTTATTAAGTAATAATGATGATGTGGTTCGCCTAAATCATAAAATCTTTATATACTTATATTATATTTATTATACCTTTAATTAAAATATTTTTTAAATCTAATCAAATGATAAGACAATAATCTAATTAATTATTATAATTAATAATATAATAATAAATATAGCATAGTTATTAAAGTTTGATTAGACAGGTATGCCATATCATAACGTCGTGAGATTGAATTACCAATAACAAGGCCCAGGCCTAAATTGTGGTACCTAGGGCTGTTCACGGTTCAAATATCCGATATTTCGGATATTTAATTGTTGGATATTTAAAATTTCGGATATCTAAAAATGATATTTGATATTTGATTTGAAACTTCAGATATCCGGAAGATCGGATATTTGAATTTTTGGATCGGATATCATCGGATATCAAATATAACCGATATTATCCAAATACAATTTCAAATATAAAAAAATTACCAAATGACAAATATATTTTATATTATCCGATTTGTTGAGCGAATGCTAAGCAAATATCCAACTTACTCAACAAATATCCAATGTTAAAACAAAAATAAGAAAGGAGTAGATGGAGTCTATCGGTATGCGGAGTATTTTTATTTTTATTTTTATAAATATCTAAAAAGGGATTGTATTAAAAATATAATTTCAATTAGATTAAATTTTTTCTCAAATAATAAATAAAGTAAGTAAAAATTATACACAGACACATATAAATTTATTTATATAAAATTATATATAAAATAAAAATTATAAAAAAAATGTATAAATATTTTTTTTTTCGGATTGAATATTATTTGTATTTGTCGGATCGGATATTTGGTTTGTTTAACTTTTTGTTGACCAGATCAGATATTTGATTTGAAAAAAAAAATTGGATCGGTTATTTACTTTTTTGGATCGGATCGCTTCGAATATCGGATCAAATAAGCAGATATCGGATAATATGAACAGCCAGAGACAAAATGACAAATTAACTGCAATGAGTTTTCACGTATTTATGACAAGCGCGTGATGGTTCTCCATAACTCATCTCTGATCGTTGAATTTGCTTACTTGCTATTCCTCTGCCCCACCATATTCGCTAGTTATTTGTTCTTGAGTCTTCTTAAAATAATTTTTTTATAATTTTTTAATAAGTAAAGATTGTCCACAGCCTTAGCCGGCGAACGAAATTGCCGCACCGGCATCATTGCGAACTACTTCCAATACCTCCTAAAATGGATTTGAAATATGCAAAAGTTTTTTTTTTTCTTGAGTTATCTCAAAATTAAAAAAATTATGGCATAGAATATAGTTACCATTTTTTTTGTACACTTATATTTAGAGTCAGCAACAAATTAGTTTATTAAATTTTATTTTTTTTATATCACTTAGTTAAAATTTTAAATTTAACTTCTCCATTTTACATTTTTACTGTAATTAACTTAGTCCATAACCTAATTTAAAGAAAAGTTATTATATCTAAACTTGACAAAAATTTATTATATAATTAGCATAATTAAAAAAACGATAAAAATTTAATTAAACCTAAGTTATAACTTTAAGATGTTTATCTCTTTCTCTCTCTCTCTCTCTCTTTGGTCAAATGGCTTGTATAAAAGTAAAAAGTACTTCCTCCTTAATTTGTCGGATAACTATTGTCTAATTATGTTCTTAATACATACTCATAGAGATGACAAACTGAACGGGACATGATTGAGGATGTATCTCCAAATCCAAATTGAATATAATTCCCATCTCCACCCACATTTCTAATTTTTCTAACAGGAAAAATGCTCTTCTTTGATTCATGGGAATTAAACCCTACCTCCCATCCCATATTCGTCGTAAATATCACATTTTCATACCCGTAAATTGCCCATAATAAACTATTTTTAAATCAATAGCAAAAATATTTAAAAATATATATACTTTTTAACTTATAGATAATTTGTAAAACAATTAAAAAAAGGGCCCTAATTTATTTTTTTCTTTTTTGTTAAGTAATTCATTTAACTAATATCTCATATTAAACACCCCTAAAAATATGCCACCTTTAGCCTTGTTTTTTCCTCTAATTTTCCCACCCTTTTTAACCCATATTCTTTTAATATTGTATCCCTAAAAATGCCACAAAAACACTATCCATTCTACACCCATAACAACCACCAAAACAATCACAAGTTCATCTCAAGTTGTATGTTAAGTCCTTTTTCAGCACTTAGAAAGAATAATACAAATTTTTTGGAAGAACAAGGAAAGCTAAAAAAGATTCCTTAATCCTTTTTATTTTTTTAAAGATTAAAATGATATTTGTCTCTTTCCTTATGAGTCATGCAGTTGCTAGATGAATTAGACATGTGCTAGGGAGGCCATCATGTTTGAAATCTCCACAAACTCCCTACCCATAACCGAAACTCATGGCTAGGATATTAAGTAGATTTATTTCTTTATTTTAGCTCAAATCATACATATTAGTTGGTTAAGTTGTACCATTTAATCAGGCACTTCATCTATAAATATCAAGGATATAATGAAAGAGAAACACACAACTTATTGGTCATAACTTTCCTCTCTATTAAACTGAGAGTCCCCACCCTTCAAAAATCAAGTGTAAGAGTTTGAAGTTTGCAAAAATATTCTAAAATTTATCCTAAAAATCTACACCTTGGATGGTTCCTGTAAGTATTGATTTAAAGGGTTACCAAGAATCAATTTTATTCTTTCACATCTCTCCCCATTCTTCTCTTTATTTTCGGTTGTTCTAAGCTAATTTAGAACATGACTCAAGTTGGATATCATATGCATTACCTATGAAGTAGGAATAATTGGAAGATGGATTTGTGGATTACACATGGATGACGAAGAGGTAAAATTTGGGTTAATAGCTTCTTTACTACTTGTTTTAGTTGCATTCTCATTCACTTGGGGAGCACTCAAAATATTTCTTCTATCATTAACCATAACCCATTAGGATTAACATAGTTTAGGAGTAGGTTTATGGGTCTTCATGGGACAATATTATGTATTATGATTTATCTTACAGTAGTACTTGCCAGTAAGATGGTTTCTGCTAAAAATAAATAAATATTATTGCTCCAAAATTACACCATCTAGCCTCTGAATAAGGATGGAAGAAGGATATGGATGGTGAGTGTCAACCTCTAACAATACTCTTGCATAATAAATTCTTTATCTAGAAGAAGTAATAGAGTATGTCGCTACTAGTTTGCTTATATAACAATGAAGTCAACTGAAGGAGTTTGTAGACCACATAGACAAGGGTAGGTAGGCAATCTAACCCATAAAGGTAATAATTGAAATTCTTCCTTAGTAAAAGTAAATGTAGGATTCCATCTCTTTAACATAATTGGTTGTGCGTTAATTAAATAGTAGCTCGCTTGAAGGATTTCCACATGATCATTTTCATTATCCAATGAAGAAAGGACATAACCGTTGTCATGCATCCTAATACAAGAAGTGAATACATAGGACCAATTAGATTTAAAAAAGTTCTCAATTTGGTAATAAGAGATTATCGATCCACATATTATTCCTACCAACAAAAATTACCAAGCCAAAGATTCATGATTCAAGTCCTCTTCCTTAAGTTGTGCCATTATTTTTCCATCAACCAACACATATGGTGAATATTCAAGCTTGATAAGATGATCTAGTTTTTGATGTATCCAAACTAAACCACTCCATTTCATAAGGGGTTCATTCAAATGTTGAGTTAAAATTTGAGGTTCAGAGATAGCCATAAGGTCCTATGACTCATTTATGTGTTCATTCGAAACTAGAGGAACACTTCCCTGGGTCATTAAATCGATAGATGAATTTGTATGCTTGAGTTCGAATTGTGATTTAAAGTTTGACTGATCATCTTTGTTAAATGGAAATTCCAATATAGGCATATGTAACAAAAGTATCTCATGTGAGGATGAAGGAGGATCTGATACAGTTTTCAAATCTAGTGTCCTCCGAGGAGAATATTGCTTCTTCTTCTTGATCATGGGAGGCGTGTGAGAATTCGTAGGTAGACACTTGCAACACTTTAATATGAGATATATATATGTTATGCCTACGAGTATATGTTAGAAAAACAAATTATATATTAAATATTATTACACATATCAATCAAATTTTAATAATAAAAAAACTCATTAAGAATAATATAAAGAAAAAAATCTAACCATAAATTAATGATAAAATATTAAAATTAATATTTTTTTGGATTTATAACGAGTATACAATGACACTTGTTAATATGACTAAAAGTAGAAAGAAAATTAGTATTTATTATCACAAACAAACTTGAATATCATTTTAAGCAAATAATTTAAATATTAACAAGTACTTAAGAGCATTCATTAGACCGAAGTTTTCTAAACATTAACTATTTTAAAACCTTTATAATAATGCGAGACAAACCATTGAATTGGGACACAAAAACTTAGCATGATATTGACCGTTTACCTATGTAAGAGCGTTATCTGTGTTTGTTAAATTCGCATGTTTTCTTTTGCTTGATTTTGACTTTCAGATCTTCTAGACGTTGTCTTGTAGTGCGAGTGAAATTGTCATCAATTGATTTCGCTAGAAATGGTGTGCGTGAAAGCAATAGTAATTTGGGAGAGTACTACAAATACTCGTGTGTTTTTACGCTCCTGTCGTGCTGAGAGGGGAATTGGAAGAGTTGTATGGGTTGATTATTGTATTTATTTATTTTTTACTTTATTAAAAAAGTAAGTTTAATAAACTTTATATATATATTTTTTAAGAACCGTGATGAAAAAAAAAATGTCCAAGACTGAAATGTCTATTCGAACGCTCTCCAAGTATATCAACTTTTAGTACTTTAACCTTTGTTTTTATATATTATTTTATTAAACACTACATCAAATTTAAAATAAATGTGATTTCAACAAAGTATTTTCTATCCAAACTTTTAAACCATAATTTTTTTTTTGCATTTATACAAAATTTTATAAATTTATTTTCTAAATAAATTAAGAAGTGGACCACACTAGTCAAATATCTATAACTTTTTTTTATCTATAAAAACGTTAATTACTGGATATTAAATTTATGTCACTGTATTTATGCGTGAATACTAAGTATATCACTATAATAAATAAGACGCAATAGTCAATGACCATAACTTATTTAAATTATATCTAGAAAAATTATTTTCATATCGTTTTAAAGTTATAACTTTAAGATGTTTATCTTTCTCTATCGCTTTCTCTATTTTTTTATCAAAGGGCTTATATAAAAGGAAAAAGTACTCCCTCTTTAATTTATCGGATAACTATTGTTGGATTATATTCTTAATACATACTATAGAGATGACAAATTAAATAGAATATAATAAAAAATGTATCCCCAAATCCAAACTAAATATAATTTTCATCTCTACCCACATTTCTGGTTTTCCTAACCGGAAAAATGCTCTTCTTTGATCCATGAGAATTAAACCCCACTTCCTGTCCCAAATTCGTCGGATCACATTTTTGTCCCTGTAAATTGTCCAAAATAAACTATTTTTAAATCAATAGTAAAAATATTACTTACGCCACACGTTCGAGCATCATTAGACGTTAATGGTCTGTTTGATTTAGGAAAAATAATGAGGAAAGAAAAAAAATTAGAAGGAAAATGTTTATATCTTATTTGGTTACTAAGAAAATTATAAAGAAAGAAAATAAGGAGGAAAGGATTGGGGAATATTACACTACGTAACTTTCCTAATGTAAACCTGTGGAAAATTAAGAAAACGGAGGAAAATTTTGGTGTTGTGCTGTCAATGACCATCAACGGATGTTTTGTTAGGAGTTGAACAGGTGAAGTACTACGTTAGTAGTATTTGTGTGTGTATCTAGAGGGGTGGGCCAGCGTTAATAGAGTTTTTATAATTTTTTTTTCTGTTTTCTATATTTATTTATATATTTACCTAATAAAATCCATCAAATTTCAAATTAAACACATTCAATTCAAAATACAAATCATTTAATATTAAAATTATATATTTAAATTGTCTAAATTTAATTATATTTTTACTTTTAACTTTAAAAAATATATTAGATTTTATATAAATAAAAATAAAATTTTATATTAGGTAAATAGAGACGAATTGATTCGGATATAAAAATAGATATATATTTAATAGAGTTGTTCATGTTATTCGATATCCGCTTATTTGATTCGATATTCGAAGCGATCCAATCCGAAAAAGAAAATAACCGATCTGATTTTTTTCGAATCAAATATATGATCCAGTCAACGAAAAGTCAAACAAAAAAATATCTGATCCGAAAAATACAAATAATATCCGATTTAAAAAAAATATATTTATACATTTTTTATTTTGTATATAATTGTATATAAATAAATTTAAATATCTCTGTATGTGTATAATTTTTACTTACTTTATTTATTATTTGAGGCAAAATTTAATTTAGTTAAAATTATATTTTTAATATAATCCCTTTTTAGATATTTATAAATAAAAAAAATCTCCGTGCCGATCTTGACATATTAATGTTTAGAAACTTTATTGGTTTGCATGAGTTTTGGTTTTTAAATTCTTACTTTGGTAAGTAAAGTAAGATGATTTATTTTAATTTATTTTTGCTTACCCTATCTCTTATTAATAGGAATTTTTGAATGTTATTAATATTTTACAATTTTTTTTAAAATTATGCTTAGTTATATATGTAATATTTTAGAATTTTTCTGAAAAAATTTGGAATTAGTATTGAGTTTATATAATTTTTATAATTTTATTATACACTTTAAGAAAATTTTTATATATTAATATAATATTTTAAATTTTATTAAATATATATATATAATTAAAATAATAATATTCAAATTTTTTCAAAATTTTCTTTCTATACACCAAACACTAAAAATATTTTCCAAGATTTCAATTTTCCACAAAATTTTTTCCAACAACCAAACAAAGGAAAGAAAATTAATTTCTTTTATTTTCTTTCCTTCAATTTTCTTTTCTCTATATTTTTCTTTCCACATAACTTTCTACAAACCAAACAGAGCCTAATTCTTCCATTTTATAAGAGGGGTTTGGGCATGCTCGCCTGAGCAAAGTCAAAAGTTACGAAGCAACAACCTCTAAGCGTCGAGATCGTGGCAGCAAATTATTATTTATTGCTAGTTTCATCCTTTTTCGTTTTGTTAAAGATCAAATGTAAAGACAACGAGGAACGGTGCCACCCGTCCTATTGAACAACAAAAGTAATGACAACGGTGAATCATGCTTTCGTGGATAGTTTTAAAAATTAAATCCGCAGTCAAATCAATACATGATTGGTTTATTGATATGATTAGTAGTGTTAATTAATTGAATCAGTACTATATATTAGATTAAAAAATATATATTATAAAATATATAAATAATAAAGTATGATATGAATCTCATGAATTTCAATAGGTCAGATAACTTTTGTTTAATCAATATATTGATTTTTGCTAATTTAATTGATTCTTACCTCTTGACTACTGATATATTAAATTTAATTGATAATCTAACTGATTCATCCATAGAAGTGGTCCTATTTTAAAAATAGTGTTTTTGAACTTGAGCATTGAGTATTTTTTTAGTTTTTATTTTTCACTAGGTAATAACTAGAATCCTGTTAGGAACATCTTTCAGAAAGTGTTAAGAATAGTATTAATAATGGTATTTCTATATTTCCTTTTTCTTGTGATTTCCTTTTTTATCTTTTTCTCTGGTTAGCATCTTTTTTTGTTAGACTTAATCATAATTAATGGTTATTGTTGTCGTTAAGTTTTGACCTCCCTTGTATTAAAGCTGTTATCAGCTAAGAAGGAGGGAGAGGGATTAATTGGGCAGGACTTCATCTTCCATCTTTTTCTTCCTCTCTTTCACGTCTTAATGGCACTGAAACTCAACATGGTAGCAGAGCTATGCCATTGAAATTGATCTTTAGTCTTCTCTTCACACCTTCTGTCACAGTGATTGTTGAAGATCGTGTTGTTTTTAAATTTCCTCTATGGCCGACCTGCAAAATCCTAGTTTCGTCCATCCATCAGATGGACCTAACTCACTCAATCCACCTGCCAAACTAACAGGGATTGCAAACTATAGATCACGGAGACGATGGATGGAAATCAATTTATCCACCAAACGCAAACTAGGTTTGGTCACAGGCACTATCATAAAGGCCAAAGATGTTATTCAAGCCGAATAGTGGGATACTGCTAACAATCAGGTAATTTCTTGGATTATGAACTCTGTTTCAGACTCAATCTCAAGGTCTATATTATATACAAAATCAACTTGTGACATTTGGAAAGAATTGGAAAAATGTTTCTCTATTAGCAATGGAGCTTGCAAATATAAGCTTAATAGAGGTATTTATGAACTGAAACAAAATGGTGCATTAATCAGCAATTATTACACCAAACTGAATAGCCTGTGGGAGGAGATAGATGTTATGAGTGAGCTCCCTGTTTTATCACAAACCACTATCGAGATCACTAGTTCTTTAGAGGTCTTAAGTACACAACAAGAAGAACAGAAGTTGTTTCAGTTCCTAAATGGATTTGATGACACTTACAATGCTTTGAGGAGTCAAATGATGCTGATGAACCCCTTGCCAACAATTGAGGTGGCTTACTCTATGTTTCAGCAGGAGGAGTCCCAACGTGATGTATTTGATAATGGGCACTATCTTGTGGAAACTACAACCTTGTATAGGAAAACCAGTGATGAAGTGTGTGATAAGTGTGGTAATAAGGACATGGTAAGGATAGATGTTAGCAATTGATCGGGTACCCTAGCTGGGATCCTAAGGCTAAGAGGTTTCCCCAAAGGAAGGTTATACCCTCTGGACAAAAATTCTGTAATTATGCTCAATGACAGAGGAATTTTAAAGGGAAAGGCAAGGAAAACTTTACAGCTGCATGAGATGAGGTGATAGGTCAGAAGGGAGATAGTGTAACAGGACATGTCACATTTACTCAACAGCAATTTGAACGGGCGCTGAGCATGCTGCCTCATTCTTTTAGGTCCACTACATCTGGTTTTGATCCAGGGGAGGAGGAACTTGACACTAATTTTATTGGTATTGTCTCTTACTCTTGTGCCTCAATTAAGATGGATAAATGGATCCTTGATACTGGAGGAACCGGCCATATGACTCCTAACTTAAACATTCTCAATCATCCTAAGCCAATGGCGACAATCTCTCAAATTACCCTGATGAATAGTCAAACATCATTTATTACTCACACTAGTCTGGTACACCCGCATACTAATTTGACTCTGCAAAATGTGTTGTGTGTGCCTAATTTTAAATTTAATTTGTTGTCTATTCCTAAACTTATCAAGGATCATGGATACACTATCACCTTCTTTCCCAAATTTTGTCTTGTATAGGACTGTGCAAATATGACTATTAAGGGCATAGGACTTGTGTGTGGTGGTCTTTATCATCTCCTCAACATCCCCTTCATTCAACTTGATCCTGGACTGGACTCAGGATTTGTCAATATTATCACAGCTGCACATCACAACCCTATTGTCAATGATAGATCATCTTTATCTTTCTCTTCCATCAAAAAGAGCAATGACTCATTGTATAGCATTTGGCACCATAGACTAGGCCATGCAGGTTTTACGTACACTGAAACACATTCCTACTATCTCTACTGATGTAATGAAAAATTTTGTCAATGAAAAGGTTTGCATCACTTGTCCTATGGCTAAGATGTCCAAGTTGCCATTTTTTAATAGTGGGACTGCGTCCACTCGTGTGTTTGCTCTTGTCCATATTGATATTTAGGGACCATACAGAGTGTCCACAAGAAATAATCACAAATATTTTCTCACAATTGTTGATGATTATAGTAGGGCAACATGGACTGATCTCATTCAACAAAAATCTCAATCATTGCAAAATTTGAAAAATTTCTTTGCCTTTACTCAAAACCATTTTGGTTGTTTCATTCAAACCATTAGATCCGACAATGCATTGGAATTTGACAGTGGTTTGTGTCGTGCATTCTTTGTTGGAAAGGGGATTATCTATCAAACTACTTGTCCCTATAAATCTCAACAAAATGGGATTGTTGAGAGAAAGCATAAACATTTGCTTGATGTGGCTAGAGCACTCATGTATCATTCTACTATCCCTAAATATTTTTGGGCAGAGTGCATTCTAATTGCTACATACATCATTAATAGACTACCTACCCCTCTTCTTCACAACAAAACTCCACATGAAATTCTTCTATTCGAACCTCCAACCTATGATCACATGAAATTTTTTGGATGTCTAGCTACTACAGTTAACCTTGATGTTAACACCGATAAATTCAAACCCCGTGGCATAACTTGTGTGTTCTTGGGGTATCCTCAACATCAGAAAGGCTACAAACTCTTCAACCTTCTAACCAAACAAGTCTTTGTGTCTAAAGATGTTCACTTTCATGAACACATATTTCCATATAATCACAATTCCACCAACTATGTTCTTCAATCTGTACCTAACTCTCTTCCAACCACAGATCCTTCTACATTCACTTGTGATGATATATTTTATTGTGATCCTACTCCAGAAATTCATACTCCTCATCTTTCACTAGGAAAATCCTCCTCTGAACCTCAGAATCCCTCCACAACAACTCTTTCTACAACCCTATCTAGTGCTACTTTCTCTCCCTGTTCCTCTTAGAATATCCACAAGACCTATCACAAAACCCTCCCAGCTATCTAATTATGTTTCTCATAGTGACACCACTGCATCCACTGAGTCATGTTGTAAGTCTATGCCATTTGGATAGTTTTATGCTCTTGCTAGTTAGGTTACTACTACTAATCTCAAGCATCGTTCAATGCTTTCCTCTTAACTATAACCACAAACACTGACCTTACAACATTTGTTGTTGTTAAGGATCTAAAATGGTGTAATGCTATGAATCTTGAATTGAGAGCACTAGAGGAGAACAATACCTGGTTGGTGCAAGGATTACCCCTGGCAAAAGAGCCACTGGGTGCAAATAGATCTATAAGACCAAATACAGATATGATGGAACAATTGAGAGACATAAGGCCCATTTGATAATACAAGGTTTTATGTAAAAGAAGGGAGTGGACTTTGAAGAGACATTTTCCCTAGTAGCAAAGATGACTACTATTAGGGCTTTGCTTGTAGTAGTGGCCATGAGAGGGTGGCACTCCTACCAAATGGATGTCACAAATGCCTTCCTCCATGGAGATTTGCATGAAGATGTCTACACGACTCTTCCACATGGGCATATTGGTGTAGGGGAGCCAGTTTGTGTGCAAGGGGGTGTTGTTAATCCTTCAAATAAAGTTTGTAAGCTTGTTAAGTCTTTGTATGGATTGAAACAAGTTCCAAGACAATGGTTTGCTAAGCTCTCAGTCTCTCTTCTTCAATTTTGTTTCATACAGCCTAAGGCCAATTATTCTTTATTTACTTTACATGATAATGGGTCATTTACTGCCATCCTTATGTATATAGATGATATGGTTATTGTAGGGAATTATCTTCAGTCCATCCAGAAGGTTAAGTCCTTTTTTCACTCATAGTTTCACATGAAGGATATTGGTGAACTAAGGTATTTTCTTGGGTTGGAAATTGTACGAACTGCTCAAGGATTATTCTTGTCTCTGTATAAATATATAACGGACCTACTGAAGGAGTATGAAGTTAATGAAAGAGAAGTTAAGCTGCCTTTTGATCAACATGAAAAGCTGACTTTGACTGATGGTGATCCTCTTCCTCAATACAAGCCATATCAAAGGCTTGTTGGTCAACTCATCTACCTAACCATTGCTAGGCCAGATATATGCTATGCGGTGCAAGTACTAAGTCAATTTATGCATGCACCTACCACCCAACATCTTGATGCTGCAAGACATGTTCTGAGGTACTTGAAAAGTTTACCAACTCAAGGATTATTGATGGCTCATAGCTCGGCAACACGTTTGACAGCATTCTGTGATGCTGACTAGGCTAGCTGTCCCAACACAGAAGGTCTACAACAAGCTATTGTATACTGCTAGGTTAGTCTCCTATTTCATGGAAGTAAAAAAAAAAACAACCTGTTGTGGCTACATCATCTACAGAGGATGAGTATAGGTCTATGGCTTTGACGACTTGTGAAGTCACTTGGTTGGTCACCTTATCAAAGGATTTGGGTTTACAAAGACTTCCTCCTGTGGACTTGAAATGTGACAACCAAGCTGCTTTGTCTATTGCAACTAACCCAGTATTCCATGAACACACGAAGCATATTGAAGTTGATCTTCATTTTGTTAGAGACAAGGTCAAGGAAGGAGTCATTCGTCCATCGTATGTTCATACCAAGCAATAGTTGGCAGATTTATTCACTAAGGTGCCCTTTGTGGATCAACAGGACAAGCTTCTGTCTAAGATGGGAGTTATTCATCTCCCATCTTAAGGGGGAGTGTTACGAATAGTATTAGTGTTATTATGTTTACTATATTTCTATATTTCCTTTTTCCTATGATTTCCTTTTTTATCTCTTTTTTCGGTTAACATCTTTTTCTGTTAGACTTAATTATAGTTAACGGTTATTGTTGTAGTTAAGTTCTGATCTCCCTTATATTAAAGATGTTATCAGCTAAGAAGAAGGGAGAGGGATTAATCGGGCAAGACTTCATCTTCCATCTTCTTCTTCCTCTCTTTCACGTCTCAATGGCAATGAAACTCAACAGAAAGGGTGTAAACTTTTCGGTTTAAAGAACATAGTGTGCTTGAAGCTATTTTAGAAGATGGCGTTTCTTCTCTTTCTAGGAAAAAATTGTTGATAACTTCATTTGTACTCCATCTAAGAATAAATGAATAAAATAAAATAAAAATAACTTAAGCTGATTACAGTCAAAAAAATTGTGCTCCTCAATGCCCCTCACTTAATCTGCATAATTGTCCACATTTTGCGCAAAATAAAAATAAATAAATAAATAAACCAATACCCCAGTCCACAAAAAAAATAAACCAACACAAATTCCTACCTAGCACTACAGCTATTGAAGAACTTAATCAAGATGTTTTATGTTAACTCAGTTGCCATCATCTAATGATAGATTTTATCGAATTTTCAGGAAGCCTTTCAAAGGAAATACCTATTTATATTTTCTGCGAACTAAATATTCAATATCTTATTATTTTTTAAATAAGAAATTATTTTAGATAATTATTTTTGATAATGAAATCCAAACATAAGCTATAGGAATAATACATCATCAGTGATTAGACACAGAGAGAGAGACAGAGAGACAGAGAGAGAGAGAGAGAGCAGAGCAGAGCAGAGCAGAAAATAGCACATATATAAACTCTACCAGCTAGGACTGTGTTATCCTTCTAAGAATGGCAGCTTTTAACCCAGTCTCACTTCTCAACCCATCGGGAACCTTGATGACAACATCTTGAAACGTGGATTGATTTACCGTTGCGACACTGGCATGAACGATATGCAATTCAAGATCTCTAAGTGCACCCATTAACTTAGCCGATGGATAAATAAGATCCTCCGAATGAACCCTAACAATTGCGTCATCCCCGATCAATCTAACCTGGACGTCAATTAAATTATAGCGATCGTACACGAAGTCGCCAAAGTTATCGTCGTAATTATTCATCCAACAGCTCGAATAATAGTTAGTACAGATAGTACTAATATTGGTGCCGACGCTAGCTGGCGGATGCATCTGGTGATCGGCAGCTGCGGCCGCCGTCTCCGTCTTGGCATTATTGCTATTCATGTGGATGGATTCTTCTTTAGTAGTCTGAATCAGTTTCGACTCCAGCTCTTGGATTTTGCCCTTCAGCTCACCAATGTAAGACACGGCATCTGCCAATAGAGATGCCTTGTCCATTTTGGATACAGTAGGAACCACGGCTCGCAGAGCGTAGAACCTGTTGTTCATATTTTCTCTCCGCTGCCTCTCTGCCTCGACGTGATCGATTGCGGCATCACGGTGGCCGGCGGTCCCACCGGGCTTCCTGCCTCTCTTCTTCGGCGGTCTCTTCTCAAGAAAGAGTGAACTGGCCGCCGCACCGGTGGTAGTACAGCTAGTGATTGGCAGAGTCTCCCCTTTTCCTGAGTCACGGAAGTAGTTGCGCCAATCATCAAGATACTCCATATCTCTCGATCTGTCTATTTTTTTTCTTCTTTTTGTTTTTCCTCTCCTTAGTGGTAGTTAGTGTTTCGATTGTAAAAAGTACGCATTATTTGATGTAATATTATCGATTGTAAAAGACAGCACCGCGGACGGAATCTATATGCTACCTACGACTTAGTAATCAATAAATAGGGGAGGGGGAGGAAAACAGAGAGTGGGGAAGCCCCGGGAAAAGGCTAGATAGGGCCGTGGCTGTGGGGCAGATGTCAGGTGGGTTTGTGGGTCTGTGACAGTGTATGTCAACACGTATGTGTGGCCGAAGTGGGATTCATGACTTTCGATGATTGTTGTTACATGTGCGACATTTTGTTTCTTCTAGCTTCATTTATGCTCTATTTAATTCTTAAAAAAAATATTCTATGTTAAAATTTAAATTATTTTATTACTCAATTTTTATATAAAAAATTATTTTAGAAAAAAATTATTTTCCACATTTATCCTACTTATTTTATAATTATTTATATATCAAATACTTTATTATAATTTAATAAATAATGTGAGTAAAAATTTTAAATTATATTTATCAGTTCCTAAAAATATATTAATTATTAAAATAATTTATTTTATATGAATGGAGGAGTAAGGGAGATGTTCTTTTCTATCTTGGTTTACTAGAAAATAAAATATAAAAATTATAAACAATAAAAATGATGAAAATTGACTGATATGATTTAGACTAGTGATCAAAACCAACTCTTATACGTCATGAACCGTGATCATGTATATGATATTTTATAAATATCTTTGTGACCTCTACTTGAATCACAAAATAAAATAAAAATTTCAAAACTAATTGTTTAAAATTCTCATAGTTACATGAAAAAAGTTTGGAATATTTTTTTACTTCTTTATTATTATTATTATTATTATTATTATTATTATTATTATTATTATTTTCCATAGAATTTTTCAAAAGCTAAATGTCGGATGATCCATCCATTTTAAAATATATGTCATTTTAGCATTACATTTTAATTCAAAATATTTATCGTTTTAGTTTTATAATGTAATAATTAATCTACTTTTCTCAATTTACCCTTCTTCACTAAAATCTTTTATCTCTTAAGTATCATTTCATAAATTATATTTAATAAGGGTATATTTGATAAGTTTTACACACTTTCTTAACATATGTGTACAACTCAAAACAATAAATATTGAGCTAAAGAGAGTATACTAGTGGCAACCAACAATGGAAATGAGGGTGTGCTTGTCGAACTATGTACTTGAAGGATGGGAGTATGCATATCGTATGAAATAGTGCTTTGATTTTGCTTAAGCATATAATTAGCAACCTATCCGAACCCTTTATCAAAGGATGAAGACGTGGCTTGTTAGGATACTTATGGAAATTTTTTTTATTATATATTAGTAAAGTAATTTGCATTAAAACAAGGGTGGGCAATGAAGTTTTCGTTAGTATATCAAATTTCTAAGTGGTATGTGTATTAATATTTTTTGTCAAGTTTAATAGTCATGTGTTTATTAGTGTGGTTTAAAAGACACCCTATAACTAAAAGAGATGAGAACAACTAAAGGATGGTAATCCTATGTCATAAAGAAAGTCAACAATTAGGTTGATCTTGAGAAGGGACCACTAACCCGTGGTATTCAGCAGCTCCGAGTACGAAAGGAATCAAGACAGATTTAAATCACAAATACAGAACATCATTGTACGGGTTAGGAAACTAGGGAAAAAAAAATTAAAGAAACATTGATTTTCTTAAAATTATAAAATATATGTATCTATATTTCAAAAGAACGTTGAAGTAGATATGGACAGAGAAAAACATTTTTAAAATAAAAACGACGGATGAAATAAAATTCTTATATATCTGTAAGTTTATTTTACTAAAGATACTAGAATAACAAAGCATTACAAGCATATTTATTACATCTAATTTTTTTATTTAAAAAATATATTTATTATTATTAGTATTATTTTATTATTACTATTTCTATTATTATAATTATAATTGATTTTATATTATTTTTATTATTATCAAAATTAAGACTTATGTAATGGGCTTTGAAAATAAGATAGGAATAACAAGCCCTACCTTGCTGGTATGCACCCATGGAGTTGCATATGTCTTGGTGAGCTTTACAAGAGATTATGTTTGCAACTTATCATCTTTGTTAAACTCTTGATGCAAATTTTACAATTCTATAATAAAAAATTTACTAAATAATATATGATCATAGGTGAAATCTTAAAGTATTAGAATGAGCTACAAATTTATGATCCTAGGTAGACTTTTACAATCCTAGATAGAATCATAAAATTTTATATATCAACTATACTTTTTTTTTATGTTAAAATCTATTTTCCTTTTAATACTACTATTTCTTTTCCTAACTCTAAACATTAACTCATTTTTTTATATATATTATATATTGATTGATAACCAATATGAAGGAAGCAAAAGTGCAATATTAAAAAAGTTGATAGTTGGAAAAAAAAATACTTATGAGAAATTATTCCAAACTCAATATATATGATAAAACAAATATATTAAACTTGTGATATTATTTGTCTACTAATTTCTATTTAGTTAATAATTATCATTTTTTTTACTTCCTTTTGTAGTGTTATTAACCTTGTTTGTAGGTATTGTCTATACAACAACATTTGTTTGTATATGCATATAATCAATAATTTATATTACTTTTATTTATTACAACTTAAATATTGACCAAATAAGAGTCCACTATAAATTTTTCTAGCATACAAGTATATTAGGGCCATATTTGTGTGGTATTTGGATGATCTTATAACCGTATGATCCAATTCTACAATTTGATTCTATTGAACCTCACCATTTTTAGACATAATTTTGATTCTAATAACTTAAATTGTAAGGATATTATATAGTGATGAAGAAAATATTTCATGTATATTTAGGGAAATGATAACTGTTGGTTGTTGTTGTCTGTTGCTTTATCTTAACTAACAAGTAAATTTACTAAAAATAGTATAAGATTAAAAAAAGTATAGTTGAAAAGCTATTGTTTTATCTTATATAGTAAGTAAATTGTTTAAATGTTCAACAAGCTATGGTCATAACTTCATAATATATAGTTTATACTTTCTATTTTATGAGTATATCTGTTATATATGATGAATCTAAATATTATATTCTATGATCATATATGTTACGGATCATAAACATGTGTTTATATACTTAAATAGTTATTAAACATATATGCATATTTTTTGGAATTATATATAAAAAAGACCATATGTCAATAAATCAGAATTACAAAATTACAAAAACTACACTCGATTCATCATATTTGTTAAATATATGCATAATAAAAAAAATTATGAAATTATAAAAATAACTCCGTATTTAGAAATAGAAATTATAAAAATATAAAATGAATTTCATGTCTATAAATAAGAATTATAAATTATGAAAATTATTAATTGTCTATAAATAAAAATTATAAATTATAAAAATAGTTATGTATGCCTAAATAAAATTTATTAAATTATATAAAAAATCCATATGCCTAAAAAAACTTGTAAAATAATAAAAAATAATCTTCGATATATCTCTTAAGGCGTTTTTAAGTTTATAATAAAGAATCACATATGGATGGAGGTATTCTTATCGGTGGCTAGTATTCAAAACTAGTAGGGATTGTTTTTTTTCCTTCCTGATACACCTAACAAATTACAATCGTAAAAAGAAGGTACATATTTGTAGCTTGGAAGGCCAGTAGGCCGGTGGATAAAAAAAAAGCGTAGAAATGTTAATTTTTAAAAATTTTAAAAATAAAAATGATAGAAAATGATAAATAAAATTATACATACATGCATATATATATATATATATCTTATATTTTTATAAAAAACAGACTAAATCTACTAAAATTAAGAGTTTTTTTTTTATAAAATTACTATCTATATTAATTAATTTAAATCATTAATAATTTTTTTAATTAAATTAATTAATTAAATAATTTTAATACTAAAAAAATTTTAAAACGGAAAACATTTGTGAAACGGTTCCATGCACGAGCATGACTGCGGTAGCCTGGCTATTCACATTGCAATTTAACTCCTGACAACGAACCCCAATTTTCAATCAGGCTTGTTCGACAAGTATTATGACTTTCTCAATGACGTAAGAGATAATTAACAATAATAGCGACGAGCTATTGTCGTCAACTATTTTATTTTATTTAAAAATTAAAAAATACTTAAAATATCATAGATGTTAAAAATACTGTTGAAAATGAGATGTCTAAGTTAAAATCGTTCATTCAAATATACAAATAATATGACAATGACTAAAGTTATAATTTATTTTAATTCATAATACAAGGCCCACATGTAATTGAAAGTAAAGGTCGACTATTAATTTTTTTTAAATATACTAAATAAAACATAATTTTAAATTTCTATTTAAATGTATTTTTATAATATTATTTTTTATATAATTTTTATTAATATATATTAAAAAATCTTAACAATTAAAAGTCATATTGAAACACATGAAGGTATTATATTTTGAAATGGAAGGAATAATATTGGGGTTCTAGGTACCAAATGCTATGAATTTGATGACAATTTTCTCAATATTTGCACACCTTGGTGAATTGTACTGGCATTTACAAGTTTTAGTACAATTTAATTTAATTTAATTTAATATTTATTACAACTCTACAGTATTTGTTTTAATCAAATAGTATGTATAATAAATTTATAAATAAATTATTTTTATTAGTATAATATATATTAGTTTAAGATCATGTATATTGCATGAGTATATTTATAGAATGTGTCATATTTTTTATACAATAAATTAAAGAAAAATATTGAAATGTAAATAATTGATAAATTAGTTTTATTAGTTAGTTTTAAAAAATTATATATATATATTTTTCATGAGAAATCTGAACATTTACTAATTAGGATAATATATAGAATTTTGGGTTCAATGATGATAATAATTATGATTATTGATACTAGCGTTAGATACATTATACATATAACAATTAATTATGATAATAATGAATTAGGGAGGTAAAAAAAATTGTTTATTTATTAATCAAGGAAATGATAAATTATGAGAGTTGAGATAAATATTTTTTTTAAAAAGATAAATGTTAAAATATTAGAATTTTCTTGTATCATTACACATTTTCTCTATTGCAAAATAAAATTTGACCAATAATTTATTTATATAATTTTGAAGTACAAGGTATTTTACAAAAAACAATAAAGCATTTAATATAATTCTTTTATAAATATCCAATATTCTTTGTAATTATATCTCTCTACCTTATTACATATATAATTTATTTTATTCAAATAGGAGGATTACAAATCTGAGAAGCAAAGTCTAAAATGAGGGAGTCCATAAACGAGGCGAGGAGAATAACAACCGCGGATGCAGACCAAACTTTAACGTGGGCCTCATTTCGATTTAATCCGTATGCACACATTTAAAAAAAAAAGTACTATAAAATTCTCAAATACATCACCATTAAAATATACTTCATCAAATAATGCTTAGGGTGAAAACTATTTTATGAGAAGATATACTATAAAAATATCTATTTTTTTGTATTAAAAATTCTAAATGACACTTATTTTGAACTATATTTTTTTCCATAAAAAATTATTTTAATTGAAAGGAATAGGTTAAAAGAATAAAATTATTCATGTTTTAATGAGAAAATTTTGATCCATACCATGAATTTTGAATAGTGCTATATACCCAGATTCTAAACTCAAATCAAAACCTAAATTTATCTAAAAATATACATATTAATATATTAATTTTAATTTTTATTAATAATTAAATTATATAAACTAATAATAATATACTATAAATGAAAATTATGACATAAAAGTATAATAAATTTATTATTAGTATTATTTTTATTATAATCATCATCATTATTATTATTATAATAAAAAAAGGATTTACATTTTTTATGTCTTAATTTTATTTTCTTTTGTATTATTATTAGTTTATATTACTTAATTATTAATAAAAAATAAAATTAATATATTAATATATATATTTTAAGTGAAATCTGATTTTTAGTTTGGGTTTTGTAATTTTTGACTTAGATGATATTCATGGTTGGGTCACGTCATAGATTCATAATGACTAGGCTTCATAGGGGGACAATTTATAACGTGAAACCGTCCGAAGAGTACACATTGCGCGGACAGTGATGTCATATTGAGGTTAACTTGATATCACCGCACACACATATCTATATATCTATATATATAATTATTTTAAATCTAAATGCCTTTTAATATGGTTATCAGAAAATAAAGAATATCATAATATTCCTATAATTTCTCTACACATAGGTATTTATATTGATATGTTTTTTGTAAAAAAAAAATTATAGTGACATATCCATACAACTATAGTGAGACTATAAAATATATTTTAAGTAAAATCGATCATAAAAATTTAATGTAATAATAGTTAAAAATTTATGAAGTAATGGTAAAAGATTATTTTTTATATAATAATCATAAAATTTTGGTAGAATAATGTAGTTAAATATGTATAATAGTAAAATATAAGTATAATAATAATAATAATAATAATAATAATAATAATAATAATAATAATAATAATAATAAAATATATGTACAATAATAATTAACAAATATGTACACCAATATTAACACAAATCGTGAGAATAGAGTTAAATTGTAATACTAAATTTTAGTTAAGTTATGGTAAAAGATATGTAAGATCGGTTTAATGTTAGTAAAAAATTAATTTAATTATGGTAAAAGATATGCACATTTATAGTAAAATAATTTAAGAAAAGTGTTATAAAATTTAAGTAGAATGTGAAAGATCGGTATATTTTTAGTAAGAGATAGACACCTTTATATTAAAAATTCAGTAAAATAATATTAAAAATCTAAAATAATAAAAATATTTAATGAAATATCAATTTGTTTATGATAAAAGATCAATTAGTTTATCCATGATAAAAAGTCAACTTATCTTTAGTAAAACATTAGTTGTATTTAATATAAAAAAATTATAATAAAATTTTAATTTAGCTATCGTAAAATATTAAATAAATTTTATAGTAAAATATCACATTAATAATAGTAAAATATTAGTTCAGTTAGAATAAAGGCTTAGTTTATATATTATGAAATAATAATAGTAAAAAATATGTACATAAATAGTAAAAAAAACATATATGCAATGTATTTGTTGAGTCAAAAATATATTGATATAAATCTATTCAAATAGAAAAAGTATAAATGATACAGTAATTTTTTTTTGAATAATCAAAATTAAATAGAATTTTTTTTAAAAAAAAATAACGTAGCAGTCGGTCGTACATTGGTCCGCCAGTTGCACGTGATGAGGATTGTCGTACGAACCTTTCATAGAAAAAACACCCACGTGCGCTCCGTAGTGCGTGTAATATTAAATATTGTTCATCTGGAAAGGGACGAGTTACGTAAGATGATCGTCAGGTAGAACCACTAGTCGGCTTTTATAGTTCAAGTAACCTAGCTTAGTCCTTGAGTGCATGAACCAAAACAAGAGATGAATGTTAAGTGCACTTATTTCACGTGGTAAGCCGAAGATTCCGAAGTCCTACCGTTCATTGGTCTGCGATCAACATCCCGCATGATTGATTCAGACGGAAACCGCACCACAAGATTATCACTTTTAAAATTCAAAGGCTAATTTTTATCTTTAATTTTATATTATATTTTATTTTAGTATGACATAATAATTTTCATTTTCATCTATCTACTTACAAAAAAAATAAAGGATAAACTTTAAATTTTATACTTTATTCGATGCTCTTTAAAAATTTAAGAGCAAAAGATTGAAAGTGGGCTCTTTTTTATATATGAAGAGAGCACATGTTAAGTTTTGAGAACCCTTAGCATCCCCACGAATACTTTAAAATAAATAACATATTTATTAGCACTCCCTCCATATAAAGAAATAAATAAATCACTACGTATGTATACTTTTTAACAAACTAATAAAGGTAGCCTTAAAATTATGCTTATACTATTTATTAAAAAATAATAATGCATTTAATTTATAGATAATGGAAAAAAAGTGAAGGTAAAAATAAAAAAGTACGTTTTGATTTTTCTAAAATAACTTTCTTTTTAATATAAAAATTTAGTGATAGAATAACTTCTTCTTCTTCTTCTTCTTCTTTTTAATAAAGAGGAGGTAATAAATAAGAAATTTAAAAGAAGATCTCTCTTAGACTATGTCTTCCATTTCACTTCTGCATAGGGTTAGTGACCCAACTTATCATGATTCGTTAAGGGCTAGGCTCAGCTCCTTTTTTCTCCCTAAACGAATCAAATCCGACCTTTAATTTTAAGTTTGTTTACTAAATGAGTTGAGTCCGAGTCTAAGCCCACCATGGATGGGCCTGTTATCTTACAAATCAACTCGATTAGGTAGCTTTGCTCATTAATTCGATTCCATATCTTTGCACGTTAACTAGACTCATTTAAAATATAGGTCACAATAATTAAATGTTATATTTTCATTATATTTTTCTCTCACCATTGCGTTGAAGTCTAACACCTTACCTCATCTGGTTCCATTTATTTCTAGTTCATTTGCGCACCTGGTTCCATTAGATTTTTTAGGCTTTCCTGGTTAAAATAAAGATACATAATTTTATTTTCAAACGCGCACAAAACCCTAATTCTTTTCTCTCTCAACAGGTGAGTCGTGCGTGTCATCCTACTCGGCTCTCGCTACTCAAAACCTTGCCCCAAATCCTGAATCCCCAACCCTATCAGTGTTGTGAGCTTCCTTCCTTGCGCTTGCCATGGAAATGTCTTCTTCCTTGTGATTCCCCTTCCTCTAGTCCTCTTCTTCTTCCTTTCTCAATCCATTGTTATGTCATCTCTCGTACTTTTGTATGTGACTCTAACTCCCTATGTTGTTGTCGCATCATGGATTGTGATGGGCAGTGTTGTCACCGAACCTTATAAGCTTGTGATACGCTCATGTGTGAGCTTATGACACCATCTTGAAGGTAATTCTTCCATTTGTTGTGAAATCTGCTCTAATACATGCTGCTCTTTTTTCCTCAAATTTTTTATTTTTTCTTTTGGTTTTTACTTTTAATTAGCCATATTAATGCTTCATTTAAGGATAATAGGTTGATTTGTTATGTGTATTGTCGATTACTAATTCTTATTGTGACCTATTTGCTAATTTGTTGTGTTTATTGCTGATTTACTAAAGTTTGAAAAATCAGTCATGAACAAATCTACTACAAGCAATAGCCAAAATTAAGTGTCGTAATTGAAACTCGTGGTTGGCTTTGTGAAATAGGAAGTGTTTTTTTTCCTGTCACCCTTAGTCTTAGACCTATAACCGATTTACTAATAATGATGAAATAATTTAGTGTGAATATTTGATATACTTAGTCTCTCTTTGGAATCTAATAAAAGTGAAAGAAATAAGAGAAAATTGCTCTCCTTTTATTAGATTACTTGAAAAATAATGGTCATTTGGGGGGGGGGTACACAGCTAAAAGCATGCTTATAGGATTTCAGAGGCTAAGAAAATGTGTTGGTTTAAATTTATTTACACACCCACCATTATTTTCCTATAGGATTTCAGCCTTTCAAGTAAATAGATTTGCACTCTTGTGATGAATGAGGTGTTTTTTTTTTTATTTATAAATACTCATAGTTATATTTAATATTTGATTAAAAAAACCTTTTTTAATGAATAAATATTATATAAGCAATTAATAACGGGATAATAATTGTCAATAGATTGAAATAAAATATGGATATTGAGGAATAGTTATTCAAAGACATTTCATGATTATATCTTTTCAAATACTTTATTAAATACAATATTTGTGGTTATTTTAGCAACATTGTTGTTGCATATAAGAATTTTTAAATTTGTATGATTTGTGACTCGAGAGATAGTAACATAAAATTGGCCATGATTAAATACAGGTTTTTCCAATAAAATACCAAAACTATGAAGTGATTGTCCTTAAATTTTAAGGATTGTCATTACATATGGTATAATCAGTATAAATTATCTTCGATTGAACTTGAAAGGCAGCCTTGGATCAGATGGTGTTAATGACATTCTTGGTAACAATACTCGTTCACCAGAATTATTTCCAGCTAAGATATTTGCTTCTAAAACTTGAGCTCCAAGCCTTGTCAGCACAACTAAAAATAATGGTAATTCTTTAGGGAACAAAACTAAAAACTTGCTTATAGGATTTTAGAGGCCAAGAAAATTTGTCAATTTAAATTTATTTACACACCAACCATTCTTTTCCTATAATATTTCACCCTTTCAATTAATGTGAACAAATCTTAAGTATAGAGGGTTTAATTTTCTTTACATGCCCACCTCTTTTTTAAGAAAAAAATTTCATCAATCAATTTATTTTTCTATTGCTGGAGAATGGAAAAAATATAATTTTTAATAGAATCTTATTAAAGAAAGGATGAAGCCATTTTTTTGTCCATGCTTTTTCTAGATGTTTCTCAGTTTAATTCTAAGTATGTAAATGTTTGGAATATTTGTTAATTTATGTTTTTAACGATTTTGGTTGTTATATAGAATTTTTATTAAAAAAAATAACCCCAATAATGAAAAATGTATTGATTATTGGTGATTTATCATATATATGTTAGGTTCAAGTGTTGGAAATGATTTGAAGCTCTTGTTGTTGGCGAAGAACTCAAGAAAACATTTGGCTAGTAGTTAACAACATATTTTCTTCTTCATTGTTATATAAACAATTTTTTTAATTTCCTATTCTTAAGTTGAACAATAGCATTGATATTATCTTGTACTTGTTCCAAAGATATGGATAGGTATCATTAACACCTATATTTATTCTTGTATTTAATGGCTTCGAATATTTTTTCTTTTATTTTCTCATTTGGTGTTTTCATTAATAATGTTGTTATCATTACATTACACATATGAATTTTATTTGTATTTTTTACATTTACTTTGTAATGTTGAACCTTGATTTTCTCATGTATTCTTTATCTTATTATGATGTTTTATTTTGAATAAAATATTCAAATTAGAAACCATGGTCTTATTTATTTATCCTAGTTTTAGGTGTTGTTTTTGTTGCTAGCTATTTCTACCTTGTGTTTCCTTTTGTTTTGCTTAGTTCAATCTTGTAATTATTTTAAAATTGGTAACTTATACCTTTTCTTTTAAAAAAGGATCTATATCTCCAATATTTTTACCATATATGTATTCAACAACAAACCTAATGGCAGATGACTAATGTATTTGAAGTTTCTAGAGATGCTTTCATTAATGTTGGGCATGATGAGGAGGAGATTAACGAAGAGCTTAATGAATAGGTTGATACGAGGGATAATGAGGAGGAGTAAGGGACTAATGAAGAAAAAGAAAAGGATGATAAGTGTGCAATCAAGAAGAAGGCTCATAAGAAAACCTCCCATGTGTTGGGAAGATTACAAAGGGGTGACTTTAAAAGATGGGACGAAAAAGGCTGAATGCAAGCATTGTCATAAGAAGCTTATGATTTCCCTTGGCAGTGTAACAAGTCATTTTATCAGGCAATTGGAGTGATGTCCTTGCGGGCCATAGAAAAAGCATAAGGTATTATCTATTTGGAAGTAAACTAGCATTAGGCTTAAACCTATATTCAAGTATGATCATGAAAGCATGACAAAAAAAGATGCTCATATGATACTCATGCATGAGTATCCATTTAAGATGATGGAGCATTTTGGGGTTTAATGAATGTCTTTTTACCATCTCTAAAAAATATCAATATATCACTTGTTATACTACTAAGGATTCTTGTTTCAATGTGTATAATTATGAAAAGAAGAAGGTCATGAAAATTATGAATGATGCTAATAGGATTAGCATAACAACATACCTTTGGAAATATGATGCCAACAAAAATTCAGTATACAGTTGTAACGACTCACTTGATAGATAATGATTAGAACATCCAAAAGCAAATTATTAATTTTTTCACTTATGTGATATCCCAAATTTAAACTAATCCTAATTTTAGTTAATAAATATTTAAGCTAACCTTAAGCGGGGTGATTCATATTTTAATCTCACCCTAATTCTTAACATTCTAAATTTAAACAAACTTTGACCCTAATCCTACACTTATTCTTCTTTTTTTTCCTTTTTTCTTTCTTTATTTTCTTTCTTCCTCTTCACACCCTGGTTCTCCCTCTCTCCCACATTGTTCTCCTTTCCCTGACCAATATTCTTTCTACCTAGCTTGCAACCTATAGACCTACCTAAGCCTAATTGCACCATCACCATTGTCCAGTCCTTTTACTCTAGGGATATATCACAGGGAAACATTATCCAAATCCTCTGATCTTTATCTTACTCATGCCCATCTATACCTCGACCCTTGATGTCTTAGCCATTCGCACACCATCCCTTAATTATAAAATATCCCTCCTTTCTCTCTCCTTACCATATTAATTGTGTTAGCCAAACTCTCTCTCCTCTTTTGTTTCTATAACTCCCTCACTAATTTTTTTTCCTTCTAAGCAATTTCCTAGCCCCTCCCTATTGACCATCAATGTTGTCGCCATTTTTGAAAATGCAGTACTTTGTGGCTTTCCAAAAAAAAAACCCAACCTCCTCCCTCTCCAATTCTGAGCTCATCATCTATGCGTCACAACCACTACCACCATTTTTGGCTCAGTTGCCCCCAGCCCTTGTGATTTTTCTCCCTCTTGACCAAGATGTTTTGTACCTTTCTTTTCATGGGTATTCTTGCTGTAACATCCCAAAATTTACTATTTTTTTAAAACAAAAGTAATTAAATAAAAAACCTATGAATTTGGTGAATGTTACAGCCATACTTAGTACCAAATCGATTCACTCCTACCGTTCTAGTACCAAGTGCTAAGACTAAAAAGGATTATTTAATAATCATCATAGTCAAATCTAAATAAGACTTCAAATAATCATTAAATGATTATGAGATAAAATTTAGAGTGCGAAATCAAAGAGTCATAATCCAGCGCACACAGATAAAATTTCTTAAGAGGAAATAAGTTTACAAACGATAAAAGATATGTCTTAGGAAACTAAAAACAAAGATAGAAAATCATAAATGGGAATTCCAGCCACGCCACTCTCGATCCACGAACCAAGTATATGCTTAACACTCAGCCTCGCCTGATGCCTTATGAACATCGAAGACATGGAAATAAGCATCACCAACCTGCATAAAGTTAGAGGGGCCTTCTGCTCGAGAGATTGAGTGGCACCTAAGAAATAGGTGGTTAGTACGCTACATACTGAGTAAGGTAACCATGCACTAAGGCCAACACATAAATGCACATAATTCAAGCACAAAAATATAACAACATGCAATCACTTTAGATAAATAAAAAAGCCAAATTATAAACTAGATAAATTAATTATTTAGTCTTGGATCCATGTTCAATTCACACCATGCTTATTATCATTCCATGAGAGTATGGGAACCCCACTATTATAGCTGGTGGATCGAAAACATATAGGGTGTAAAGCTCCTGACCACTATTATTTACCAGTGGATCAATTACTTTTAGAGAAGAATGCACCTAACCACTATTATTTTCCGGTGAACCAGTCTAGCCCCGACTCTCATGGTGTTTCACTATAAGTATTTAGTGTCTTTCCATGTCTTATCACAATTATGTTCAATTTTTTAGTATAGAATCCCCCACTATTATAGCCAGTGGACTGGAAACATACTGGCATAATACGCCTGACCACTATTATTCGCCGGTGGAGCGGTCTCTAGGGCACCCCAGCTCCTAGCCACTA